>VVAS01000006.1:6494-17946 GCA_015103295.1 Ptychochromis oligacanthus
AAAAAGCTGGTTATGAGATTGAGAGCTGATTTGCATACAGCAGCAGCATGATGTATTAGGTAAATAAAGTAAATAAAATATGCTGGTTTTACTATTTTTATTTATCTATTTTTATCCACTTTGGCTTCTTGGGGAAGCAAAGAAGCCAAAGTGAAGAACTCACAAAATACAGCAAATGGTTACCACATATTTGGCATATTTTCCCATAATTAACATAGCAGTCATAGCCATTAAACATTTATTTAGTTTTGCACTTATAGTAGCATTGACATATCTGCTTTTCATATCAACTGTTTCGTTAACCATGATGTTTCTAGAAAATTTATGAAATATGGAATTTCTTTCCAAGCAAATAATATTTGTTTTGAAAGCTTAAATTTTTAGGGCAGAATATGAGGCTTGGGGGGTTGATTAAAGTGTGCTTTATCAGCTTTAATACATTGAACATTTTCTTATAAGCTGAATGTTTTGCTTTGTTTGTGTCAAACAGCAAAAGAATGAAACTACCATGACAAGAAAACATGGATGGATTAACAAAACCCCTCCAGCAGGAGAAAAAAACCCTCCTAACAGGCAGTTTAACATTTATCAAGTGGTAAACTGTAGGGAAAAAAGAGAGATGGAGGTGAACAAGGGGCAATTGTTTTCACCCTTTTGTAACAGAGTTCTCACGAACAAGCTGGTGACAAAAGTGTATGTGTATATGTGTGTGTAACAGGATCAGCATGTGTGCCACTAAAGGTTAAGTGATGAATGAGTTACCAGAGTTTGAGCGACTGTTTGTGGAGTGCCCTGAAGTGTCCTCCTGCATTATCAGCTTCTGCTTAATAAAACATGCCTTGTTTGTGGGTGCATGAGTACCTGCTTTGGGTCCATTGTGGCTTTCATCCAGCACCAGGCTGTTCATGCATTTAAGCTCCCAGTCTTGGACCTCTGTATTCCACAGGGCAGGAACCAACACAGTGTACTGAGCCCTGAGGTTAAAAGACAGGACAAGACAAGCTCACCAAACTAAGAGATTACTATGTAAATAAGAAATATGGAATGTACACGTGACCAAGCAAAGGGGAAACATGCAATTTTTCTTTTTGGGGCATTCATTTTGGTAGCATTTTATCTATTCTTAATCCAGTCTCAAACCTATGAACTGAATTCAGTATTCAAATAAAATCCCCAACCCATTCAAATGGATTCTATATGGTGTGTTTTCTGCTGATTCAATTTAAGTTTAGTGCTACCAGCTTTTGAAGAAACAGAAATCATCAGTAACTGAAAAGAGGGCTGAATGGTCAGAACGAGAATGGTAGTCTAGCCCAGTTTGTTTCTAAAGGCATCTGTGTTAGAGAAAGGCAGATTATCTGTAATAACACACGATTTGTAAAGTAAGTCTGGATTAAATAACTCATCTGCCACTCAATAATAAATTTGATCATATGAGTGGTTTATGGAGTAGGTACAATACCTTTAAGAAAATTTAGTATAAAACACAATCTGACTTCAATCTTTACTTAATACAGGACCTGACAGACATATTGATCTTCAGTTCGCTCAATAAGAAAAAAAGTAACTTTCCCAAAACTCAAATTGGGATAGATCACAGGGTTCAGCTACCTGATCCAGTACAGAATGACAAATGGCTGCACATAGCAAAAGCTAGAATGCTTGGGGGGAAATGAAAATTGAGTGAACTTGTGGGGAGAAGATGGATGAATGACATACTTAGAGTTTTGATGGGTTTTTGTCAGGTCATTAAAAGATCAAGCAGGCATTTCAGAGCTGGCAATGTGCTGCTGATATATGTTAAGCAGAACTCCCCATCCCCCACCAAAACACTGCAACCAAAACAAACAGATGTCATAAAGATATATGACTCACAAAAGGTTCCACTTTGCAAGAGCAGGCAAGAGCTGTGCAACTTTTCTTTCAATTTTCATAATACAGTACTTATATCAGACAAATTTCCAGTGGCTGGGATGACCTGGATGAAAGGCATACCCAAAATATCACTAGATCACCACTAGATCAGACCAATATTACGTTTGCCTAAACTTTTTTCAACTCAAGTTTGTAATTTAGATATCAACAGTTCTAGACTAGACTAGATAACGCGATTTGAAATTATGTGATGTTGTATCCACCCTGCTTACAAGCCCTTAAAGCCTAATTCTTCATTTTATCATTTAAAATTCAGTTTTGCTTTGTTGTTTTTGAAACATTTACTCATTTTCTATTATTATTTTTTAGTATCATTATCAGAATCGTTATCATTACCATTATTATTAACAATAATAATAATAATAATAATAATAATAATAATAATCAACTGCTATAACAAAGGAATTTAAATACAGTATAAATAAAGTATTTCTTGTGACGCAATTCCATGGGATTCACAAACTTTTTCCTTGCAAGTTGTTCAACTTGAGGGAATTAACATTCTTCAAAAGGAGTTCTGGTTGTTTTGATGTCATTTTATATGCCATTTACAAAAACATGTCTTTTTGCGTCAGAAAATTATGAGGAATGTAATCTTTTTTTTTTAAATTCCATCCATAAGTTGCTATATAGTTAAATGTATAATTTGCTATAAAGGTAAGGTATAACCTTACCTCTTTTCTTTAGCATGCAGCAGCCAGTAAATGCCTGAATTCTCTTTAAATCTCTTCGTGCATTTGACAAGTGTTCAGATGCCTTTGTAAGAGTCTTTTAGAGAAACCACCTAGAAGTTTCTGTTAGGTTTCTTTCACAGAATCTGTCAAAGTTTTGACATGTGCTCTGTGCAACACAGATGTAGGGTTGATCCATCCCAGACCATTTTTTGTATAATTTTTTGTTAAAAAAAAGAAAAAAGAAAGAAAGAACAGAAAAGAAAAAAAGAAAGACTTTAGTTCAAGATTACTAAATGAGAATCATAAAGATTTAAAAATGTGTGTTGGATGATCAACAGTGCCACTGAGTAATCATCAGTCTGAATGGATCTGGGAAATTTTGAATGGTTGAAAGAGAAGGGGGAAAAATGAAGCAGAGACTTTTTTGAAACCCGCCTTGTCACCGTGAAATAAACAAATGATGTGTCAACCCCTCTAGCTGAACTAGAGCGTCAGTGTGGATAAATAAATGAATGAAAGGATGCATAGAAAAGGAAAGGGGGGTGGCGCAGAAACGAAAATGAGAACACAGGGGAGGAGGGACAGCCCATGGTGTTTTATGGGAATTGACTATTGCGAAGAAGAGGGTAAACAAAAAGGAAAAAGATCGGACTGGTGGAGGCGACCAAGAATAGTGTGTATGGGAAGTGAGTGGGAGGGGGTGCAGAGGGGGAAACAGAGAGACAGGACTGGGCACAGGAGATACAGACACTGAAGGAGGCACAATGAAAAGCAGCTACTGAAAAAAAAAAACAGTAAATGAGTCAGAGGGGCAGTGGAAGTTTCAAGCTGTGTGGGAGCATTTAGTGTCATTGTTTACCATAAAAAACCAATTCATCCAATTTTATTTGATGTTGTGAAAGTCCCTTTTTACATTTTTATAAAGATTTTAAACCCAAAAAAGAAGATCTTGTAGAGCTACAGTTTTTATTGTATGGTTTTTACGCAGATAAGTGTACCTTAGAAAGTTTACCAAACTGTTGTTAAGCACCTTGAAAAAATTGATGCTATGGGTATTTATTCAACTATAATTCATTCTACATTCTCTAGCTGTTAGAACGATCTTCTTCTGATGACAAAACTGGCAGTGTCAAGTGATCACATTCATTGTTGCTGTGTGTTTACATTCTGCGCTCTCCGAATGTGCCAACAGAACCGAATGATCCAAAGTGTGGCCTCATTTTACCACATTTAATTAAAATGTAGCTAAAAGCAATACACTGAATGTAAAATGGTAGTTGTGCATAAGCAAGTAAGGCCAGCAACTTCTGGAATACTCCATTCTTTAAAAAGCAAATGCAGCCTGTTTGACTGCTTTATCAAAGCTTTTGTAACGCTGTCTTCAGTGCAGCACTCCCAACTCCAGTGCTAATGCAATTTGCCAAACTAAATATGAGACTGACTTGACCTCAAGTCAAGATAACAATACTCATGTCGTTAATAAAATAAGTCTGTAGTTTTTAACTCAGGACATAGTCAGCATGGGTTTTAGCACTTCTTTAAATGTTTCTAATTAGTTCTTACGCAAGCAGCAGTAACAACTTTGTTCATGGATCTTAGTCAGACATGGAAATCAAAGCCATTTTCAATCCCAAGAAAAACAAAACAAATACAAAGATTACTGTGAAAACATTTCAAAGCTGGACAGTGCAAGTGCTTTAGTGTGCAAAGGGTATGTGGCACAGCAGCTGGCTCCTCTCCATCTGACAGACACATGGGGACAGTGAAGAAACAACAAACTGGAAACAACGAATGTGGAGTGAAAGATAATGTCTTTCTAAAGATCACAACCACTCCTCTTTGTAAGTACAATTAAATCCTTTGAGGGTAAAAATCCAAAAGCTTTTATCATACAAATTTAGAAAATGAATCTTTTCAGCTCCATCCACCACATGTGTTTTACTCAACCACAGCAGCTAGTTAAAGAGTAATTTTCAGGTTAAATTTTTCTCTAAATTCATGCATAACCTTTCTTGGAAATTAACATTTGAAAAGCTAATGCATGATTTTATGCGTTATGCGGGCCTTTTAAAATTCAGACGAAAAAGTGTGAATTTTAAGCAGCACTCTTTGTTTCAGCAACACATCATATTACAATACACAAGGAAGTCCTCTCTGCAATCTGCCTCAGTGCTCTGTGTAATAGAGGATGGTAGTGATTTAGTGAGTTGGGTTGGGTTGGGTTTGTGTGAGCTGCACAAACTCGAGACTTACACCACATGGAGTCCAGAGCTTTCATGACAAGAAGAGGGGAGCTTGTTTTAGTACTGGGTGTTTTGTGCAGGTGAAACGACAGGACTTCACTGCTGCATCTGTCACCAATCGATCGCCTTCAAAGTAAAAGCTGCACATTTTGAAATGTGTTGGTTAAGGCGGAAAGGCACAACTTTTAATTTGAAGGCGATTGTAATTGCCTGTTTCCGAGTTTGCATGACACTTTTTCAAGTGTCACTACTGCTCAAAGAGTAAGTGATGAGTATTTGCAAACAAGGCGACATCAATTTCATGCAAACTAGGGGTGATAGCGGGAACCTGCTAGCGACCAAAGCAATCACAAGGAGGTTTTTGATGCAACACCCTCTTTGCAACCAATTTCACCTGGCAACTGCCAGCAACCACTTACCAATCTGTCAGGGAATACATATTTTTTCCTAGTGATGGGAGGTTGCCAGGGGCTGGCTGACCAATCTCTAAGCCTGTGACTGAGGCCTTACCGAGACACTTACCCCGTTCTCCACTGGTTCTCCTCACACAACAGATACATTCCTTACTGATGGTTGTTAATAATTGCTCTAATAGTGAGGCTGATAATTGTGATGATGTGGTCCATCATTTATGTACTGATTTACATTTTCAACATCTTCAGAGTCAAAACAACTTCTTGGCTCCACATTTCTTATTGTTGTCACTGACCTGGCTTGGCTGACTCCCTCATGGTGTGGTGGTGTCACAGCTAGACTCTGTGGTTTTTTTCGGGGTGGTGGTGGTGGTGGAGGGGCATAAACTCCATTGCAAAAATGACTTTAAATGGCATTTAGTGCATATGTAGACATTTTTTTTTCTGGAAAATCTAGTTATTGCTTCATTCATTGAGGCTGCCAACCTGCAAGCTGTCTTAACTTGTCTGTCTTTATGCAGATAGATTGCTACGACTTAATTTGCATTTGTAAAGTTGCCAGGTCATGGTAAACCAAACAAACTACCAGAAGCCACCTCTTCTTTCTCTAGTAGCAGTACCACAGGCCCTCCATGCAGTGGGGCATGTGGGGCATACATACCCTCATATATGTTTAGTATAAAGTTGACAGGAGAAAAAAAAAAAAACATCATTGGTAACTTTACCAATGTGTTTAAAGAGCCACGATCACTGTTATGTCATTCTTTTACACCAACATACAGACTGTAGTATCAATATGAATACTGATAATTATCTTTATTGATACACACTCTCAGTATTGATAAAATCCTAACAATAACTGTCCATAATCGTCACAAATACAGCGTTCAAGCCAAGTGGCGTTTCATTATTTGAATATTAACAGCTAATGATTAACAGGAATTTCATTAAACCCAGCCTCAGGATGTCACAAGCTAGTGTACTTCCAGTGCTGGTCCCAAGCCCAGAGTGTTGCGTCAGGAAAAGCATCCAGTGTAAAATCAGTGCCAAATCAAAACATGTGGATCCATCTGCTGTGGCAACCCCTTGGAAATAAGGGAGCAGCTAAAGGTAACAACCTAGTTTTGTTGCTGGCCTTTTTAAAAAACCTTCTCAATCCATTTCCAATTGATGAAGATACTAGGTTTTTGTACTCCTAATATAAAACAAAAGGTAGTTAACAAACACAGAAATTAAGGAGGCTAATGTAATGTAGTGGAGCTCATTAATGCAATTCTTGTTTTAGTGAAAAAACAAAAACAAACAAACAAAAAAAAAAAAAACGTTTTCTGTTTTCCATAACTTGCTGACACTAACTTACTTAACTTTTTTTTTAAAGAACAGAAATATCAATAAAAGTTCATTTTTAAACACTAATCTGGCAAGAATTTTAAATGGAGCCAATACTATCAGGTATGGGTTTGAAATCAAATCAGATAGCTGGATTGGATAACTGATTTTTCACAGATACCCAATCCAACTATAGAGTTAAGACCTGAATTAGATTATCATATTAACTTACACGTTATAAAAACTAGAAGGATTTCAATATAAAGAGTTTAGCAGTTTCTAAATATTGGGAAAAAAGAAGGTGACATCTCATTTGTATTTGTAATTGCCTGATATTTTGAATTTGGGTAAACATCCATCCATCCATCCATTTTCTTCCACTTATCCAATTCAGGGTCAACTGCTTAAAAAAAATGTGAAAAGGTGTAAAGGAAGAGAAGTGATTCTAAGATGTAAATGGAAAAACTCCACAGCTTACTAACAGCAGAGGTTTAGATGAGAGAAAAGAGAGTGCAGCATCATATTACAAAAACAGAGAGAAAGAAACTGCTCTTTGAATGGTGATGTAGTCTGCGTTTGGAGTCATTATTATAGCCTATGACTGAGATGACAGCTGACTGACAGCCTGGTGTAGACAGACAGTCACATGAGATGGATGAGCCTCTCAACTACTCATTAATCAGAATGGCCTATGTGGCTGCATGACAACACCCATTTATACCATTCACAGAGAGTAAAAGAGCTGAGAAGCTTAAAGAAAATTAAGAGAGGTTGAAGATCTCACCCCCTATCCTCCTTCATTTCCCCCCCTCTTTTACCCCTCCCTAAATATTTGTACCATCTCTCCCTAGCCAACTCTTTCTCTGACCCTCCATTCATCCCTTTTCCTTTCCCCACTTGCCCCCTTCCACTCTTTCTTCAGCAGTATCTTCCCAGTGTAAGGAGATCCTGCCCTGGGAGACAGCCGGACCACTTAGTGTTGACTTCTGACCAAGGTTCTACAATGATGCCAAGCAGGCAACAAGGACTTCTCAATGTGACATGATGGCAGGCTGCCCACTGAACACCAGAGCTAGAACAAAACAGGTCTGTCAGTGCTGCCCTTCATGAATGCTTTTACAAACAGCAGAAGAGATTCACGCATGGATCAAAATGTGCCATTTCTTTCCTTGTAACATAAAAAAAAACATAACCCATTGGTGTTTTTAAGTGGAATGGAAGCTAGCTATAAATGTTACAAATACAGCATTGAGAAGTGAAATGATTAAACAGTTATTAAGCTGTTACACTCAATAGTCCTGCATAATTGGTCCTTTCTAATCCACTTTGCAAGTCATTGGTGCGTACCTAGCACGTCTGCTCCAGCTCTGGCTCATGATAAAGTGCTTTATCACTACATGTGACGCAGCTACATTTATGGAAACTACTTGGCTATGTTGCCTCCATTTGTCCAGGGTCTACTCTACAGATCTTTGTCCAAGGTAAACAACCTTAGGTCCACACAGTGCGGGCTGTTCTACAATGAGAAGCACACATGAGGGTGAAATTTAAGTAGCTGAAGGGAGCTTATCTATTAAAACAAATATGATAAACTGGATTTTAATATTCACTGTGCAGCCACCCATCTCACACACACAGACAATATACACAAACCCAGTGACCCTGCTGAGTTCCCATAACTACAGCTCCATGTCAACAAAACATGTCCGTTGGTATGTGACGTTTATATTCAACATAGTGAGAGAGAGACACAGAGCTCTGACCAAAAGCACCATAGGCTGCCATTGAAGGAACTAATTTAGCAGAAAGGATGTTTAATCCAAACATGGAAAAAAACAACCACAGTAAAACACTAACACTCTATTTTCCTGGAATGCTTGATGTCAAACATCTCCAGTCTGATGAACTGATTGATATTCATGAGCTGCCTGGAGTTTTATTTAGTGCCTAAAAACTGAGCTCTCGGCTCTGAGAAATGTGCAGCACATTGTACCCATTCAGCACAATCATGAGGGTGGTCTGGGAAAATATTCACATATGTAAGCTAACAACATGTGACAATGACAATGATAGATGTCAAAAATATAAGGATAACTGGGGGTGTAAGCTAGAATATCTAAGCACTCTGAAAGCTTTACATTGTAAGATCTCATTTTACTTACACATCAACAGGTACTCTTAACAGCAGTGGTAATACTGCTCCTTCATCCTTCAGGTCCTTCAGTCGGGGCTCCAGGAGCTCAACAATGGTCAGAGCAGTACGGAACACAGCTGATAGGCCTGTGGAGAGAAGAGGAAGTTAATTCCTATAGCATTAAAGCTCAACATTTTAGGACATACTTTTATCTGCTTCCTTGCCCAGAATTAGATTAGAAGATCAAAACCTGTAAGCCAGCAGCCAGTTAGCTTAGTAAAGTTCTGCCTTCACCATGAACCTGCTGCCTCTTGACTAAGAATTAGTCCAGTGCATGACAGTTCTTGATGTTTGTTTTTTTTCCAGCTTATTTACTCATTTGTGCATATGTGATTTTGTGTCTCTGTACCCACCATGCAGAATGATGAGATCCCAGACAGCCAGGACAGAGTCCCAGCAGGGCAGGGAAGTGAAGAGAGTAAGAAACCATGGCATCACAAAATGGACTGACAAGACTCCCACTGACTCCTGAAGGGAGGATAGAAAAACAGGAAGGATGGCATGACCAAAAAGAATTCACTGCCAATTTCTTTCTAATAAATTCCTTTACTGAATCCTTATTGAAACATCCATCCACTACATAACAGAATAATATTCTTACCATGTAACCTTGCAAAGGGTCTTTTGTCAGAGGTAAAAAACAAAACAGTGCGGCATTCAAGATGCCTTCTGCCTCTGTTTGCTCAGGTCTGGTGTGTGCAGCACAAGTACAAAAATCTGTTTACAGCTGGCTTGGCCCGACTCTGCTGAACAGCTCTATTACAAAGGAAATGCTGACCCCTGATCTCTAATAGGCTTCTTCAGTAAGGGGGGAAAAACTATGGTGCCTGCAATAAACCCCTGGTGGTGTGCATGTGTGTATGAGTGTTTTGGCTTGAAAGACACTTAAGCAGCATAAATGGTAGCAGTGAATGAAACTCTGAGGCTGGCCCCACTAGTGGGGCAGAGGTTCACTGAAGGTGGGGCGTGGATGACACGGGAAAATATAGACTCAAACTAATTTGAATAAGTATAATTTGATGATGCTACTGTGTTGATCTGTATTTAACTAAAATTAAATTAATAATAAAAATTAAGCTGAAGAAAATGGATGGACTGATGGGTGGATGGATGGATAAAATTACTTTTTTTTTGTAAACTTATGTTCATCGATTTAAAAAAAAAATAAAAATAGTGTGGCATGGGACGTGAACCATTTTCAGCTTCTGGAGAGGGAGGTGCCATAAAAAAATGTCTAAGAACCACTGCAGATTGAATATCTGAGATACAGGAGAACAGAGTAGCAACTGCAACTCGGTTATGATGAGTGCATCAAAGAAGGTCCACTATTTTCAGAATCTTAAGCCTTGAGCAGCCCTTCACTTCATCCTCTGCCTGAAAGAAACCATTCCAGCTCCCTTCCCCCTCCAGGCCAACATTCTTCTGACTGGCTGCCCCTCACAAACAGAAGATTTGAATAGTAAGTGGGTAGGGCTTCAGTTCTCACAGCCAGAATTGTGTGTGCCGAGACAACCGTATTAGGAATATCCCCTCTCAAAAATCATACAGATTCAGGAGTAGAAAAAACTGAAAAAACTGAAATAGAGTGTTTAGAGCAGTCTGAAGTCTGAGCTTTTGGCTCACAGGGATTACTTGCACATACATTGACCTCATTATTTGAATCTTTGGTCACATTTGATTTGAATATCCACCATTTTAACAGTATATATAAGACAAAAATAAGGAAAAGCATAATAGCTCCTATTTGAAAAGTAGCAGCAGGCTAATCAAATCACATTGTAAAATGCAACTAGGTCTCGGAGCAAAACAATAAATCCAGGCAACCTACCATCTTTTGCAAGAAACTGTAAAAGCCAAACAATGAGTCTTACGAGAAAAAAGGCTAGTTATTGTAAGTTAGCAGAAAACATTTTCTGAAAGCATGAACTACTGATGTTACTGAGTGCTAAACAGCGTGTTTGAAGCAACAGAAAGACAACACAAAACTTTGTCATGTAGAAACACACAGTTGTACTAGGACTGTGCCCTATCATTCACAATAATACCAGTATAAATTTGTAATAAATTGATAATAAATTGATAAAAAAGTGTCATATCACAATACCAATGATATACCATGTTCACCATGCATTTATGTTCACTACCGCGCACAACAATGACACAGGCCCATCATGTCTAAGAACGAGAGCTGCATGTCATCCTCCGATGACTGATTTAGTACCTAGAAACTGAGGTACTTCAACAACCTTCGACAAAGCATAATACACTGCAAAATATCCAAGAAAACTGTTCCCACTAAAGGTGGAAACAACAAACTTGTTTCATCACTTGAGCCAAAAACACACCATAAAGTACAACCAGGCTATGATGTCACGCAAGATGCTAGCAGATGTGCGACCCAAACATAAACAAATGAGTCAACTGAGCATCGCTGCAACATTTGCTAGTTGCACTCCACATGACAGAAAGAGCAAATGGTGAATAGAAATTACTGATGCAGTTATATCGCAGAAAAAGAGGACTTAAGTTAAAAAGTTAAGTCCTGGTTAAAAAGATCAACTCAACATACAACATCCCAAGTGGAAAATATTTAAATTTTTTTCCATCCATCCATCCATCCATTTTCTACCGCTTATCCAACTCAGGGGCGCGGGGGGGCTGGAG
>VVAS01000019.1:8628-21452 GCA_015103295.1 Ptychochromis oligacanthus
TTTTTTTTTCTTTTTTTTTTTTTTTTTACCAATTGCACCACATGGAAATAACATGTATTTTCGGACCCCATAACCCCCCCACCACTATCCCACCTGCAACTCAGGTTTCCGTGGCAACAGAGCTCCAGCTGCTAGACAGATACATCTTTAATGTGTGTCCATATTAACCTGTATCCCCCTACTAACTGCTTCTCTCACTGTTGGCCTACTTCTCAAAGCACATCCACACACTAAGCACATGCAGCAGTTGGTTTGCCCTGGATCAGACCTGTTTGCCTCTGAGGCTTTACAGGCACTAATCTAGATTTAGACCGACTCACTCGGCTGCATCACAAGAACTCAGCCCGACTGGGTTGCAGATATAAACAGACAGTAATGATGTTGAGAGATGAGAATAAATCTTCTGTCATATTTAAAGCACTTTAAAATGTTTGAAAGCCCTGGTTTAGTTTTAAGAAAGATGCTGTGGAAAACACTGCAGAACATTATGTAGTTTGTTTTTGTTTTTGTTAGTGTAAATAGTAAAGAAAATTCTCAAAGGATGGATTTTGGAATTGAAGACTAACGGAGAAATAAAGGAGGCTCGGTTACTAACATCTCTACTGACAGCAACCCCTAATTTGAGCAGAGGGAATGCAGCGACAGCACGGCACACTTTTCAGAGTCACAAATTTCACCCGGACTAGAGAAAGTGCTTCACGTATAGCTCCCATGTAAATACACTGCTCATTTTGTAGTGGATATTGTTTCTATTCATGCATTTATTGCATGTATTTAGTTTATTCAACAGGGACAATGAACAATATATACATTTTTTACCAGATATAGCTAAAAGTTTAAGATAAGATTCAAAGAGGGCACACTGTATGAAAATAACAGTCATAAATCAATCGTACAAGTAAAAATGTTCTCCGATGAAAGGTTTTCGCAAACTTTGAAGTTTGAAACCTTTCCAGTGCTGTCAGGGAGGCCACTCCATGTCTCTGAGGCATTCAGATGTCATGTAGGTACAGAATTGTGCATTCATTGTGTTTATTCTTCCCCCTCCATCCAGACGGGTTCAGGGAAGACGTACACCATGGGGACTGGCTTTGATGTCAATATAGTGGACGAAGAGCTGGGTATCATCCCCCGTGCTGTCCACCACCTCTTCAAGGGCATTGAGGAGCGCCGGTGTGCTGCCCAGGAGCAGGGACGCCCTGTACCAGAGTTTAAAATCAACGCCCAGTTCCTCGAGGTGCACACCCACTTCAGTGCTTACTTTTTAACCTGCTTTTTTGGGGCAAAAGTTAACCCAGTAAATAAAAATACATATTTTTCAGGCTTTTTCAGGCTTTCCAGTGTCATGGGTCAGGCTTATATAGTTGACACTGACGGTTTTTATAAGTTTTGACACTGGTGCTCAATCACTTGAAATATCCACATTGACAATTGAACTGCAGCAGCTGTCATTGGGGGATTAGGAGGTGTTATGGGGCAGGGTGGGGGCGGTAGGGGGGTCTCCGTCTGGCCAGGAAGAGTTAATAGGGATGATGTGAGTTGTCAGTTGTGCTGGTCCATCAGGCTCACTGAGATTCCTGCACAAGAACTGAACCTGGGGAGTCAGTTGATTTGTGGATGAGAAAGAAATCTCACACCAGGCAAATAAGATGTCATTTTTGACCCAAGTCTTCACCAGTTACTATGGCAGATGGTGCAGATGGCCTTTAAAAACTACTAGCAGCTGCTTTAAGGTTAAAAAAAAAGTAGTCCAGGCATTATAAATTATTCAGCTGTGTCAGAGAGAAAACTCCATGCTGTTTGGCAGTGGATCATAAAGAGCCTCTGTTTAATTAAGGCCAAATATTGCTAAACACATACTTAATTTTTCTAGTAAAATATGGTGCCACACCTTATTTATATCGTAGCCCTAAAATGTTTTCTTATGTGCAGCATTAGTTGTCTCTTACCCTTAGTGGCTCAAGTGATGTATTTGAAATTTAGACAATCAAAAGCTCTCACAGTTCTGCCACTGTAGCCAAAATGAGAGAAGAGCTGAGCTGATAAAAATGTTGATTCTGTCACTTTCGCTTATAACAATGAGCTAAAAGCAGGGACCTTAATGAGTAGTGAGTCTTTCACCTCTCAGGCAATATACAGGCTGCTGTAACTTACTGTTAAAGGTTGTTTGGCCTGTACACAACATTAAAGTAAAACCTGCAGACATAGCTGGTATTTTTGCAATTTCTAAGCTATTCCTCTCTGTTAATTTTTATTTGTTTTTATTTAATCGGACAGTCACAATCAGGTCAAAATCTCTTCAAGAGAGATCTGAGAACAACAAACATTCACAAGAACAAAATCAGCAGACAGAAATGACACAATAAACAAAGAATAATTTAATCCGTTATGTGAAGTGATGTTTCTTCTTGGTTTAAATTTTTTTTTGTGTGTGTTTTTCTTCATGCAGCTTTATAACGAGGAAGTTCTGGATCTGTTTGATTCCACTCGAGACATGAAGCAGAAATCTCACATTAAGATCCATGAAGATGCTAACGGAGGAATCTACACAGTGGGAGTGACCACACGGACCGTGTCCTCTGAGGCTGAGGTAACAGAGATTATGTATGTAGTAGCCATCAAAAATGGACAGGCAAGATATTTTATTAAGTCAAACTGCTAATTTAGTTGTTTAACACAACACTGCTTTCTCTTTCTTAAGCATCAGTTTGGTCTTTAAAATGTCAAAAAACAAATGTGGATAGGTTAGTATCAAAGATTTACTCAGTCCTCTTTTGATTGTGAACCTCTTTACTGCCACAAGAGTTATTGTAATAAGGCTTCATATATTTTCTATATGTATATATTTTTAGCACTGCACTGATAATTACTTGTACTGTTGTTTTTGCACCAGCTGTTTCAAAGTGGGTTCAGCCATTGTATTAATATTTGAAACTCTCTATCTGACTCATCAGATGATGCAGTGCCTGAAACTGGGGGCTCTGTCTCGCACCACAGCCAGCACTCAGATGAATGTCCAGAGCTCTCGATCCCATGCCATCTTCACCATCCACCTGTGCCAAGTTCGCGTCTGTGCCTCTGACAATGTTAGTAGTGTATACAACACTGAAAATCATGTCATGTCTCTTAGTTCTCTCCAATAATATCATTGTTGCACCTGTGAGTTGCTGAAAAAAACAAAACAAAACGTATATGTGTTGCTGTCACTGACTGTATTTACATGTGTGATTATTACACAGCAAGAAAATGAGACTGATAACAGAGTCACCAACGGTAACTCTGAGATGGACGAGTATGAGACGCTGACGGCCAAGTTTCATTTTGTGGACCTGGCTGGTTCTGAGAGGCTGAAAAGAACTGGAGCAACGGGTGATAGAGCCAAAGAGGGCATCTCCATTAACTGTGGACTGGTGAGCTTCCCCCTTCTTCTACCAGGATTTGTGAAGCAGCAAAGCCTTTATAGTCTATAGATAGGCTGCCATCTAGTGGTTGACTTCACAAATGTACTTAAATGTACTCATCAACTATCCATCCATCCATCCATTTTCTTCCACTTATCCAGTTCAGGGTCGCGGGGGGGCTGGAGCCTATCCCAGCTGTCATAGGGCGAGAGGACAGGACAGGCCGCCAGTCTATCGCAGGGCACTCATCAACTATCCAATAACAAAATACTGAAAACTGTAACTGCATAAAAATCCTCCAAATTATCTCTTGTTTTTCATCAAACAACAGGCTCGAGCTTCATTCTAAAGCTATTTGACAGATTTAACAGCTACTTGCTGTTAAATCTGAATATGTTAGTTGCAACAGTGAGTGAGTAAAAGAAGATTCTGTGTCAGGAAGGGCATCCGGCATAAAACTCTGCCAAATGAAACATGCGGAGCCACCCACTTTGGTGAGCCCTTGACAAGGGAGCAGCCAAAAGTAGCTTTTTATTTCCAGCTGGAGAAAGTCATCACAGTTAGAGGGACCAGGACTGCTCTGCATTTTTAACCCTTCTTCCACCACTTCCAAATATTGATTGACTTTAGTAAACTGTTCCACATTGTTCTACACAAATATACTATTGTTGGGATAACGCCACCCTAAACACAATTAATAAATGTAGTGCTAAAAATACTAACTTTAGAACTCCACAAATGGATTGCCAGGAAACTGCTGCCTCACTCTGTCTCACTTTGTCTCCCTTTGTCTCTCTTGGCCAGCTCGCTCTGGGGAATGTAATCAGTGCTTTGGGCGACCGGAGCAAGCGGGCCTCACATGTGCCTTACAGAGACTCCAAACTCACCCGACTCCTGCAGGACTCATTAGGAGGAAACAGGTCAGCGGACCACAATTTTTTATCTTTTTCCTCAAGTGTAACCTTTGCTATTGTCTTCACTTTTTTCAAACTGATAAGGTAACAATTTTAACTGAATATCACTAAAACAACAACACAAGACTCAGCTTCATAGAAATAATAAACCAAAATTAAACCTAGACATTTCCCATGGTGTTTTTAAGTGCATGATTAAATGGAAAAAGAAAAGAAACCCTAGAATGTTTATTGGTCTTGCATCTATTATCTGGCTCTAAGAACATCTCTTAGGAGAAATGTACAATATCTACAAGACTATATGCAAGGTTTAGATTCATGCCAACTGGTTGAGGAGACAGAACATTAATCAAGAGCTAGACTTAAAATTGCAGACAGAAATCAAGGTGTCATCACATTTTATCCATTTGATTTGTTATATCAGCATTAAACACACATCCTCTGACAAAATCATGTGCTTAGGTTGAATATAATTAGTATTTTTCAACCAGTGCATCATGGATCAAACCTACCACATTTAAAAAAAGCACAAAACGGCAAAAATTGGACTTGTTGCTCCATCACACATTAAAGCCTTTGCAGACACTGCAGCCCGGAACTCTTTTCAGTGTCCAACTTAATCAAGTTGGACATCCAGTCTTTGCACTGATAACTCCCTAGTGCAAAGTCTGTGTGATGTCCAATGGTGCCCATGTGAGAATAGATCAAGATATTGACTTGAAAATTCACACCCAGGCAGCTCCCAAACTGAACATTTCCAGTAGTGAGAACCCACATCCTGTAGTCTGTTACAAATGAGAAGGGGTAACTAGGTGCATCGTCCTGACCTGGTTCTTCCGACACTGTCTGAAGTTAATGTGTGAAAACAAGTTATTAAATGTCCTCTTTCTTCTTGTCTCAGCCAAACAGTGATGATTGCGTGCATCAGTCCATCTGACCGTGACTTCATGGAAACTTTGAACACATTAAAGTACGCCAACAGAGCCCGGAACATCAAGAACAAGGTGATGGTGAACCAGGACAAGGCCAGCCAGCAGATCAGTGCTCTGAGGACGGAAATAGCTCGACTGCAGATGGAGCTCATGGAGTATAAGACGGTGAGGAAGGTGGAGGAATTTAAAGGGCAGGGAGAAACATTACAAAAAAAAAGAAAAAAATTGTCTTGTCATGTAAGATAAAGTTTTCAAAAACATTTTACAACAAGCTGTCCGCTGTATTGTTTCCACCCACCCACAGGGTAAACGTATGGTGGGTGAAGACGGCGTGGAAAGCTTCAGCGACATGTTCCACGAGAACTCAATGCTGCAGACGGAGAACAGCAACCTGAGGGTGAGGGTGAAGGCCATGCAGGAGACCATCGATGCTCAGCGGGCACGACTCACCCAGCTGCTAAGTGACCAGGCCAACCAAACCCTCGCCAGGGCCGGTAGGGATGCAGCATCAAACTCGTGAATCAGTTTAAGCAGAGAGTTTGTTGTTTTTTTTCCACTGGATTCTTGTTTTGTATTCTTATCAGTTTTGTTTTGTGTCATTGCTACTTTAGTCACAGTTAATACATGATGTGCTATTGCTTTTTCTCTGCATCTCCCTTATCTGAAATCTATCATGTTTCTCTTACAGGTGAAGGAGGCACGGAGGAAATTGGAAACATGATTCAGGGTTACATCAAAGAGATCGAGGACCTTCGGTAAATAGATGTGAATTCTGTGATTTATTCCCTTGTGTGTTTTTCTGCCTGTCTCTGTGCTCTTTTAACAATCATTTTTCTTAACTGCCTGATGTATTGGAAGCAAAACGTATGAGGTCATATTTCATGTAGAAGGCTTTCACACCTAAACGATTTGGTCCAGACTTTTGAACCTAATCAGTTCTGAAACCTACCCAGGATCGCAGTGCAGACCAAACACCCAGAGCTTTGTCCGATGAAAAGAACTGGTCTCAGTCCACATCAAACTAAACTATAATTCTCTATTCTGTGTTGTTGTTTTTTTTCTGCTATAAAAACATTATTGGGATGGTTTAGACTAAAAAGTGTAGCAGAGCCAGATAAAAAGAAAAGGTAAAGATGAGGTACGTTAGCATGGGAGAGAAGGAGACCAAGTTTTTATTGAAATATGGTCTGACAATGTTATAAATAGTCAGCTGAAAAAAAAAAAACTCATTAGACTTGGCAACACTAAAGACACAATATTTTCCGGGAGGTTGAGAGAGAGGATATGAAAAGACAGGAGAGCAATGCCGTCTGAAAATAAAGAAACTGCAGCAGCAGTACACAAACAGTACAGAAAGCTGGAATAAAATCATTATGTTCATTCTTTCAAATGGTGATAGATAAACACTCTTCTTTAAACCAATCAGTGTCAAGAATAGGGAGATGCAGCCTGTCTAGGTGAGGTGAAGTGCAAAGTGATTTAGTTTGATTGCATAATTGACCAAGAGGCTTGAATGTCTACAATTTTACCAAAATATGAGCCTTGTTTTGACCCTTAAAGGTAATTTAAATTACACATGAAATTCATTTGCGAGGTACCAAATAATGAGATTTGCCACATCACATTCTCCTCTTGGTGCTGTCCTCAGGGCCAAACTCCTGGAGAGCGAGGCTGTCAACGAGAATTTGAGAAAGAATCTGTCTCGCGCCTCCAACCGTCAGTCGTTCTATGGAGGATCCGGCTCCTTCTCCTCCACTCTTCTGGCCCCCGAGAAGGAGACTTCTGACATCATCGAACTCGCTAAGAAAGACCTGGAGAAACTGAAGAAACGAGAAAAGAAGAAGAAGAAAAGGTAACTATCATTGTAGACAGAGTGAATTGCTTGTCGTAAACAAATCAAGGATTGGAAACATTTGAGTGAGTTTCATACTGGAATGGCGTTTTTATTTATCCTAAACCATTCAGAATTTTCCAAAGGCATTATTGCTTTACCTAGAAGTCGGTTTGGCTTGTTGCAAAAGTTTACGTCTTTGTATATTGGAACATGCAGATTTAAAAGCCACTGGGCTGTTACACCACATAGCTAATAGATTCTTGAATTATTTATAAGCATTTGACTTCATTTAAACACATAAACACATCTGTTTAATATGTTTTTATCGTTAGTGGTCTGGTACTACTGTAGTGCTGCTGAACCAGCAGATACAGCACACTGATCCGAGGCTCCGGGTTTAAAAATGGTCACTTTGGGGTGTAAAAGGTGGATCAAAGGTGGGGTTTTCAGTGCAGAGCTTCCTCTGACCATTCTTCCCTCCATTCTTCCTTCGTTCATCTTTTGCTTCCTTCTCTCGTTTGACCCTTTGACCCTTCCCTGAAGACTCCAGCAGCTGTTAGAGGAGAGAGAGAGGGAGGAAAGGGAGAAGGAGGTGGTGGAAGAGGTTGAGGATGCCAGGTTTGTCAGAGCTTCCACCCTCCTGTTGCCATTCCCATCCTTCCCATGCTGTGCCATAATTCTACATAATTTTACTTTTATTATTTTGTTTTGGGCAGGTTTTTCCACACCTGAAGTGAAACATACTACTGTAGGAGCACATCCCTTCCCTAAAACATAGTTTTACCAGTTAATAAACGTTTAATCTCCTCTGTCTTAATCTCCTCAAACTATAAAAGCCCAGATGACAAAACCCCCTTTTCTTTTCTGTAGATTAATCTTTTATTTTCTTTTTGGTCACTTTATTCAGGTGATCTTGTGTGAAACACTACCTTTGCATTGCTAACCCTCTGCGTTTGGATAAAATATTTATCCAACAGATCTGCTTCACGGATTTAGTTCAAACATTTATTTTTCGTGCTGCATTTTCCTTCCATGCTTCTTTATTTTTGCCAGTTTTGTTCAGACTCTGATGAGATGCCTCCCTCCTTTTGTTTAAAAATACTGTCTTTTGCACAAACAAGCTTATGAAAATGGAGCAGTGCCAACTTATATTCTCTGTGTTCTTACCTAGGTCTGACTGCATATGGCTTGTTTATTTATACAGAAAAGACAGAAAAGTGTCTGCAAAGATATCATTGGAAAAATAAATCTTGCATTGTGGTGAAACCAGTCAAAAAGCTTCTTTGCCAAAAAGACAGTGTAACCTCCCTGATGTTAGAGATGCTGTGCGTAAATGTATTATTTACTACTGTGCTTACCTAAAAAAAAATTTAAACTGTCTTTATTACCAACAGATGTACGTGCAGTCCACTTTCTGCAGAAATCTTTAAAGTGCTCTTTTTGCATTACAAGTTGAAGACTGATTGAGTCATAACATCTTTTAAATGTTTCAGCATCATCAAGGAAGAAGTTCCCGACAATGAGCAAGAAAAGGGTGCTGAGAAGGAAATGACTGAGAGGGTCAGTGAGGACGCAGAAATGGTATGATGCACTCCATCTTGTTTCATCATTACTTTTATGACCAGCCTTGCATATACTGTATACTGAACAAGTTATATTTATGTTATGCTGTAGGAAGTCCAGGAGGGCAGCGACCATGAGGAAGGAGAAGAGGAGGAGGAAGAGGAGGAAGAAGAGATGGATGTAGAGGAGAGCTCCGATGACTCTGACTCAGAGTCAGATGAAAAAGGTATCCGGCGAATAGTCTCTCTTTACCAACTGGTAAAAAGGCCATTCTGTGAACAGACCTTAACAACAACAACTGTTTGACGCTTGTGTTATTCTTGTGTCACCCTCACTCATATGCCAGCTCCCTAAATCATCAAAACTTTGAGAACGTGTTATTTATGTGGTGCAGTTTTCTTCTGATTGGCTTATGAAAAGGTTTATTCCAGCTCTCTGAAACTCATTGCAATTTAGCTTTCAGCCTGTCTCTTTTGATTGAGGTGCTTATATGGAGCATTTTTTGTTTGTTCTTGGGCTTTAAACTGATATGAATCACAATATTAGACTCCATATAAATATAAACGCAGACTTCCCACTAGATGGCACTGTTGAGTCATTTTCCATCACTGTACTCATGTCAAACTAGACTGCCAGGGTTTTTTCAGGCTCCGAATAGACTTTTAAGGGGTGAGCACATGCATGAATACAGTAAAGGCAATGAGCCTATGTTGCCTTTTATGAAAGAAATCTGTGCATTTTCTTGTTATTTCTAACTTTAGTTAGTAAAGTTAGAAATGACAAGACAAACAAAAACAAGGAAAAGGAAAAACACTGGGCACTGAAAGAAAACAGGTTTACGTATATAGATGACTGTCTTTACAGCTGTGATCAAAACATTTTAAAAATAATTTCATGCCTTAACATGTGGGTAAAAAACCCTTTGATATAAGATAGGAATGTCTTATTTGAATGCAATGTATGCACTTGAATTATCAAAGAATGGACTTCCTTCTGTTAAATAACCATGCTGTATATTCACCACCTTAGAAGGTATTCTTTTTCCAGTGATTCTTCTGTTGTTAAATTGCAGTTGTTCACTTTTAATCACCAAAACAATTCAGTTAGAGCAGATTTGATTATTTGCACTGGTCTACATTGACTATGTTGACAGACCTAAGATGCTCTTGTTGGAAGATTCAACCGCCAAAAAAGAATCTTTTAACAAATGGGGAAAAAAGAGGAAGAGGGTTCAGGAAGAACTGCAGAGGGATCCTTCTTCCAGAATGGACAAATGTGTGCTGCAGATTTTTGTATATACAGAATAGATGCATGCAGTCCAAAAAACCCTAAAGAAATCACCCAAAAAACAACTCAAAAGTGTCAGGAGCACTTCATACAATATGTTTTGAATTTAACTCAAGTTGATATAGTAGTACGCTTTAGTTTTATTTATTTAATTTCTTTATTGCGGTTGAAAATAGGAATAAACTAACTAAACTTGATGATATGTAATTCAAGATTTTTTTTAAATGCATCCTAACATCCTAACAACAAAATACAAGAGCTTCTTGAGATTTATGCCGCTAATTATGGATGTGAGTATTTAATCAGCTCATCTGTGTCTCACAGAGAATTACCAGGCAGATCTGGCCAACATCACCTGTGAGATCGCCATCAAGCAGAAGCTGATTGACGAACTGGAGAACAGCCAGCGGCGTCTGCACACACTCAAACAGCAGTACGAGCAGAAGCTGATGATGCTGCAGTGCAAGATTAGAGACACCCAGTTGGAGAGAGACCGCGTCCTCCAAAACATGAGTAAGACGGGGATTCAAGAGGGAAGTGGGAGGTCATGTATCAGTCAGAGGGAAAAACACTGCAGTGTACAGTACATAATTTATGTACATGTGCTCTGACAATTTGGATAAAGTCATCCACCAGGAGGCACATGTGGGCTTGGTTCTTCATATCTCTGCTTCTGATCAGCATATTTTAATCTCATAAGTCAGACATCTAAAATATCAAATATACTTTACTTCTGTTTGGAAGAGTTCATATTATACCCTATATATTTGTTCTGAGTCTTTGTTCTTCTTCAGTAATGAAAAACCTGTTTATGAATGTCTGCAGGCAGACAGTCAGAGTTATATTTGGGTTTATCAGCAGTAATGGATCAAAGGTTTGTCTGAGACAGATTTGAAAAGAATGGATTTTAAAGCCAGTCTTATTACAAAAAAACACACACACATAGACACAAGAGACCTGTTGAATAACTGTTTAAAATACTGCAAAATATGTTTGTATCTGCAAAGCTAAAGTGTGATTGTCTTCACAATCACTTTTATTTCCAAGTAAGTTTACACAAAACAGAAATATGTCTTGGTATTTAGCACAAAAAGCTGGAGCTGTACAATGTAAGGATATGTGAAAACTATGAGGCGTGGATTGGGCAAATGTTCACAGTACTGAGTATAAGAATATGTGCCATATGTGCAAGGATAATATATCAAAATATGTGTTAATCTAATGCATAAACACAAGTGTGCTTACTAGACATCCTTATTCAAAGGGTTGTGTCCAGTGTGGGAGGGATTGGCCACAATCTTTCCTACCTGCCTTAGGGTGCTGGTGGTGTAAACATCCTGGAGAGATGGCAGATTGCAGCAAATCCTCTTCCCAGCAGAACTAGTGGCACCCTGCATTTGCCTTGGTCCTTGGCATTGGCAGTGCACCATCAGTGTTTTTGGCAGGTTAAACCTCTTCTGCTGCCACAGGAATTACATCCTGCATTGTGTGTTTTTTTGTTTTGTTTTTTTTTGTTAGGACAATGTTGAGCTCCCACTTAATCCACCTGCAGATGGAGTCAGACACACCAGCTGACAGAGCTTGTCTTAGGTTTAAAAATTTTACGGTATTATTTTTTCAATACTTTCAGGTTCAGTCGAAAGTGGTACAGAGGACAAGGCTCGCAAAATCAAGGCTGAATATGAGAAGAAGCTGAGCATCATGAACAAGGAGCTCCACAAGCTCCAGTCGGCTCAGAAGGAACACGCCCGCCTGCTCAAGAACCAATCACAGTATGAGAAGCAGCTGAAGAAGCTTCAGATGGATGTGGCAGAAATGAAGAGGACTAAGGTGCGGACTAAGGAGCTATATCTCTACCAGATATGACAGCGGTCATTCTTGATGATGCCAGCTCTCCAATTTACATGATTGTTGTTAGTAAGCCTAATATTGTTTACTATGATTTGTCCAGGTCCGTCTCATGAAGCAGATGAAGGAGCAACAGGAGAAGAACAGGATGAACGAGTCTCGCAGAAACCGAGAAATAGCTTCTTTGAAGAAGGACCAGCGCAAGCAAGAGGTTAGTGACAGTAATTTTCTCTGCTTATACCTATTTAATTATAAACTGCTGCAGTTATATCTCAATCTGTGCCATGAGTTTCATCACGTTCATGTTTCTTCCTCAGCATCAACTGAAGTTACTGGAGGCTCAGAAAAGGCAGCAGGAGCTTATTCTGAGGAGAAAGACTGAGGAGGTGAGTGGCGGCAGAAGAAAATGTCTAACAGAGGAAGCAGATTGAACCATTTAAATTGGAAATACTTGTGACACTATAGATGCTGGCATATTTCCACTATACCTTGTGTTTACCCACTTTTCTGTTTGCTCTGTGTGTCAGGTGACAGCTCTGAGGAGGCAGGTCAGACCTACCTCAGGTAAGGTGATCAGAAAGGTCAATCTTCCAGAACCAGTCCAGGACTCCACATACCGACCCCCCTCTGGACGCATGTACTCCTCCAGCAGCAGTGCTCCCAATGGCACTCGGTGAGTCTGTGTGTCCACAAATGTGTGCTTGGTTGTATAATTTTTTTTTAAAGAGGCAAAGAAGGAAGGCTCTGAAGTGTAGAGATTTATCCTCTAAACACTGAATACTGCAGAAATGTTCACAGGACAGTGAACACCATGCCTCCCTCCTCTAATTTCTTAAAATATAATATTAATATTTCCCGATGTTGTTTACATCTGTGAGTCACAACCAATGGTACAAGTGCCACAGGATCTTTCTGTAGTGAAAGATCAACTAAAAAAAAAATATAAATTACAAATTAAAGTTTTCACCTGATCTGAAAAGGTTTGAGTAGAAAAGTTAACAATTAAAAATAACTGACAATCCGGAGACAGACACCTGAAAGGAAA
>VVAS01000025.1:2329-13529 GCA_015103295.1 Ptychochromis oligacanthus
TTTTTAAAAGCCCTACACAGTCAGGCTCTGTGAGCTGCTGACTCCATATGAGCCTGACCGCTGCCTAACATCTTTCAGTAAGACCTTGTTAACGTTCCCAAAGACTTGTCTGGTCACTAAAATAAACAATCTTCACTGGGCTGTATTGTAAACTGAACTATTCTGATATACTATCTTTATGCATGAAATGTTTATTAAGCTTATCACTGTAGGTCTGTAGCTTGTTCCTGCATGCACTGAAGACAAACAACCCAAGCAACTCACTAGTTCTCCACAGTGCTGCATCGTTTACCAATATTACATTTTATTTCACACATGCAAAAGACATAAACATGCACACAAATCCGTACTTGACGGGCCTTCCACCCCAAACCTTGAACCCTTCCCCTAACCATCATAACTAACTGCTTAACTTCATCTCAAAGACTTGAGATCATGCTCTTTCCAGAAGCTACCAGTTTCCACCAGGATCCTACAGTGTCAACCCCCCCCCCAAATATCCCCACACACACACTCTTTAACCCCCCCTCCCCTCCACATCAGGCAGTTGCTGGTGAGTTCTCAGCTGTCTATGCCCTAAATAGACTTTATCAGGGGCAGACCATCTTTGAGGGGGGTCACTCTAAACTAATTTATTGAATTGAAAGCAAGTGTTTTATTTTTGAAGTTTTGGATCCTCCAGCAACACTAAAATGTTATGTTTTGCAGTACAAGTAGTCATGATTTGCATTGACCTTTAGTAAAAAGCCATTTCTAGGGGGGTTGTGTACTTTGGAAGGAACCTCTTCTGTCATTGATGGTCCACCTTAGTTCTGTCCCACCTCCTTGAGATTCACTATAAATATAAATTGGTTGGGGGGAAGTAACATAAGACAGATAAAGTTGGTGAGAAATAGTTGGAGCCGCAAGTCCAGATCATCTACGCAGGAAGAAAACACAAAAGCGAAGAACAAAGAAGAGGACTGAACAAGGAAGACTGAACAGAGATCCAACCTAAAGGTACAGTAGAGCTTTCACACAGCCATGGGTTTCTTTTGAGTGACAGTCAGGTATGCAGAAGCACATAGGGTGAGCACAGACTGTGGTTATCAGGGGAGCAGGTGGGGACAGTGTCTGCCATTTAGGAAAGTAGCATTTGTTGCAAGGCTCAGACTCGGGTACGGGTACGAGATCATGCCCAAATAAGGCCTGAGGGGAGGCCATTTAAAGTTAGAGATAACATGTGCACCGCCATGTTCTACAGGGGACCCAGGTCAGCAGGACAGTGGTTGGAAAGAAGGTGAGAATGGAAATATTTTCTAATTGTTCAGTAGTTTTAAATAATATATGTCCATATAACTTTGAACTGCTGTGTTTAATTTGAAAGGATAAAAAGAGTAAACCACCATCAGCAGGTGTTCAGCTTGTTTGACAAATTTGTTTTTAATCCAGAGATCTCTTTATTTGAATGAAATGTGTGATTTTATTGTGCTCCCGTGGCTTTATTACAGTTAAAATACTGCATTTAAATTTGACTGAAAGAATTTGTTAAAGTAAGCTTTGGCTGGTGAGAACCAACAAAACAATGACACACAGAGCTGACTGTAAGGTTTGATTTTACATTTTTAAAAATTACATATTTTATATATATAATTACATATATATATTCCAATTTTCTGCCAGATGGGAGACCCAATCCAGTTAAAAGATGAGGGAAACAAACACTTTCAGGCAGGTGATACTGACAAGGCCATTGAGTGCTACACTAAAGCCATCAAGGTGTGCCAGGACAAAAAAGTGCTAGCTGTGATTCACAGGAACAGAGCTGCATGCTACTTAAAAAAGGTAAGCGCTTTGATAAAGCAACAAAAATATATCAAAACAGATTATACTTTCTAGTTCTCTGCAAAACTTTCTGTCGATGTTCCTGTTTTTTCTCATAGGAAAACTATGCCAATGCAGCATCTGATGCAACTAAAGGTGGAGTAATGCTTCAAGAAATTTGAACTGTAAATGTGCAGTCAATAGCAGAATACAAATCCAAATAAAACTGGACGTTAACATAAGCCATTTACTCTCTTCTATAGCGATTGATGTTGATGCAAAAGACATTAAGGCCTTGTACCGGCGCTGCCAAGCTCTGGAGAAGCTGGGAAAACTGGACATGGCTTTCAAAGATGTGCAGAGGTGTGCCACTATTGAGCCAAAGAACAAAACCTTCCTGGAGACACTCCGCAGACTGGGAGCAGAAATCCAGGCCAAGGTCAGCATTAAGCAGATACATCCACACACAGAGGTCCATACAATATAAAACTACATATGTTACTTACTTAACTGCATCCATTAAACATAAACGTATTCAGCAGGTTAAATACTGAGTTAATTTTCATCATGTGTGATGGACATTTAACCCAACAATATTAAATGTACTTTATATAACACGGGCTTGTGAGTAACACTTATAGGAAATTATCATTTACAGTTGCATTTTTTTCTCCACAGCTGAAAACAACATTTTCCACAGATTCAAGGGTGCAGAATATGTTTGACATTCTCCTCGATGAAGAAAGTGAAAAAGACAAGAAGGAGAGAGTAGGTATTTTCTGTACTTTAAAGGAAAAATGAGCTATCTTCCTGTTTTTATATTTGTCAGAACATAGCTATAAGGTCATCTCTGGTTTTGACACAGCTTTACTTTTTCTTTAATGTTTAGGCTGCCAACAACCTGATTGTCCTTTCAAGGGAAGACGCTGGAGCAGAGAGAATCTTCCAGAATAATGGCGTGCCTCTACTACTCAACATGATAGAGACGGGCAAACCAGAAATGATCCTGGCAGCTGTTCGTACTTTGTCAGGAATGTGCACAGGACACAAAGCTCGGGTGAGTCATGATGCATCCAGAGTGAAAGAGCAGTTTCAACAACAACTCTGTAGAAATGCATTAAGTTTACCTGCCTATGCCACCAGATGTAGGATTTGTCACAATATACTTTTTTCCCACTTCCCCTAAACAGGCCATGGCCATTGCTCACATGGTGGGTGTTGATAAGATGTGCAGCATCATGGCACTTGACAATGAGGAGATTGCACTGGCAGCCTGCAACCTCTTCCAGTGCATCAATGATTCCCTCACTGGAGGAGATACACGGGAGTATGGGAAAGAAGCAGACCTGGTTTTGGGTATGAGAGAATAATCAACTGTAATAAATAGCAGATTCAGTGCCCACTTTTTTATCCTTGGACCTAGAACCACAGACATATTTAAAAAGAGCTCTGCTGTTAAGGGTATTTTTTCCACAATACTATTGACAGACAGTCTTTTATTTAATCTGTCTCTCTTCAGATCCATCTAAAGACCTGAAAACTATTCTCCTCTCACTGCTGGAGATGGTTGCTAGTAATAAGGTGTCTGGCCATGGCAGAGACCAGGCACTGAACCTCCTGAGCAAGAATGTACCTCGCAAAGACAAGAAGGAGAAAGACTACTCCAGGACCCTCTTCACTATTGACCATGGTGAGCCAGACAGCTGATTCCCTAACAGATTCTCTAACATGGGGTTTCCAAGTGATATTTATCTTTGCACATGTGTTTGTTTTCCAGGTTTGAAAAAGATCCTGAAGGTTTGTGGTCAGGTTCCTGAACTGCCAGACCAGTTGCCCATGACAGAGAACACGCAGCTGATTGCTAGCGTGCTCCTCAGCAAGCTCTATGAAGACCTTAAGTGTGACCCAGAGAGAACCAACTTCAGGGATATTTGTGACGAATATATCAAGTATGTCCATAAAACAGACATTTACCAAGTGTTAAAAAAAAGGCACTCTAATTGGAGACCCAGCAAATATAACTTATGTAATTACATGTGATTTTTTTGTGTCTTTCCCTAATTCTCCTTTAATTTCCCAAAGATCCAAAATTGACCCCAACAACATGGACAAGACCATTCATGCCATCAACTGCATCTCAGGACTGCTGCAGGGCCCCATTGATGTCGGTAATGCTTTAGTTGGACGGCAAGGCATCATGGAGATGATGGTGGCTCTGTGTGGCTCCGAACGCGAGGTGGACCAGATGGCTGCAGTGGAGGCTCTGATCCATGCCTCCTCAAAGATGAGTCGTGCCAGCTTCATTATTACTAACGGTGTCTCACTGCTCAAGGATATCTACAAGAAGACCAAGAATGAGAAGATTAAAATACGTGCGCTGGTGGTGAGTGTGCCAATGCACAGTAAAGACTTGATTTATGTATCTTGTTTTGTCTCTGTGTCTGTCTTTATGCATACTCATGTCTTTGTCCTCTCCAGGGTCTCTGTAAACTGGGTTCAGCTGGAGGTGATGATTATAGTTTAAGGCAGTTTGCTGAGGGCTCCACAGAGAAGCTGGCCAAGCAGTGCAGAAAGTGAGTGCTCACACAGAGATGGTTTCAATGACTCTGCTTTAAACCCGTAGGTTATTATTCATAATGACAGAAAATTACTGTACTGGTTACATGCTAACAACAGTATTATTTTAAAAATATGGCATTCATACTTCTTCACTTTATGGCAATGAATGGTTCATGGTATAATTTTTTTCTTTTCTAGGTGGCTTTGCAATCCCCAGATCGATACAAAAACCCGGAAGTGGGCTATTGAGGGTCTTGCATATCTCACCAATGATGCAGATGTAAAAGATGACTTCGTGGAGGATGAGCCTGCCATGCAAGCCATGTTTGAACTGGCTAAGGTATGGAAATAATAACCTGAAAGAAACTTACAGTATATCTGATAAGACAAGACCAATAAACTCTCTTTTCACTGTGTTTTCAGTCTAAGGATAAGACTATCTTATATGCAGTTGCTTACACTCTGATTAACTGCACCAACGCCTATGATAAGAAAGAAATCATCCCTGAGCTGGTTCAACTGGCCAAGTTCTCCAAACAACATGTGCCTGAGCAACACCCCAAGGTAAGAGAAGAATATAAACCTTAGAGCTCAACTGATGATTTAAAATATAGAATAGGGAATATCACACCTACCCCGACACATCATGTGTGACACCATTTTTCTTCTCAGGACAAGAAGGACTTTGTAGAGAAGAGAGTGAAAAGGCTCCTGAAGGCTGGAGTCACATCAGCTCTTGCTGTTATGGTAAAAGCTGACAACACCATCCTTACGGATCAGACCAAGGAGATGCTGGCAAGGTGGGATAGCAAACATTTAATAAAAAAGTGAGGATAAGGCATATAAATATGTCAAGAAATAAAGTCTGTAACTCACTGGAATCAAACATATGACATATTGTGACATTTACAGTCTGAAGGGGAATTCCAGCTTGGTGACAGCCAAAGAAATCAGACAGAAACTATGACTTTTGAACCTATTTTATACTTTTATCTTCAGGGTTTTCTTGGCATTGTCAGAGGATTCCAAAGATCGTGGTACTATTGTTGCCCAGGGTGGGGGGAAGGTAAGAAACAGTTTTAAAAATCAAAGCACACTTGAATTTTGAAAATGTTTCCAAACAAAGACAGAGCACGCATGTCAATATTTGCACTGCTTCTCCTTAAACAAACTGTTTTGCAATTTCACTGTTATACTGATATTTAATTTGTGGCACTGCCCTCAGGCTTTGATACCACTTGCTCTGGAAGGAACAGAAGCAGGAAAGGTGAAAGCCGGCCACGCCCTTGCTAAAATAGCTGCCATTTCTCACCCAGAAATTGCCTTCCCTGGTGAGAGGGTAAGACAGAAGCTCCTTTGTTTACTTGAGTGACAGTTTCACCCATGGGAATGGAAATTTACCGAAGCACTATTTTCTTTCTGATCATCCTGTTTCTTTAACTTATGACATTACTTTCCTTTGTCTTTTTTCAGTGTATACTGGAAGAGGATTGACAGCTTAATAAAACTGAAATTTTATTGAACTGTTAATGGTTTTAATTAAACTTAGACTTATTAAACTTGACTGTTTTTCCTTGAAGTCTGCGTCATAAATATTCAGCTCTCACTTATGTCTTTTGTTGGTTGACAGGTGTATGAGGTGGTACGGCCTTTAGTGAACCTCCTTCAGACAGACAGAGATGGCATACAGAATTATGAAGCTCTGAGAGGTCTCACGAACTTGGCTGGTTTCAGCGAAAAACTAAGGTGATTTTCTTCTTTTGCAGTAAAATGAATAAGTGGACATTGTGAAACATAGATAACTAATTTCCCAGATGTTAATTTGCTACATTATGCAGAGTTTGTGATTTTTAATCTTACCTTCATCTGTTTTGCAGACTGAAGATCATGAAAGAGAAGGCTTTGCCTGAGATTGAGAACTACATGTTTGAAGAGAATGACCAGATTAGATTGGCTGCCACTGAATGCATGTGCAACCTGGTGACATGTAAAGAGGTGAGGATAGCTGAAAGCACATAATGATGGAGGACACATAATCAGTAGGTTTTCCAAGGTTTTCCAACAGGTTCATTGGAAATGAAATGAATTCTGTCTTTTAGGTCCAGGATCGTTACCTGGAAGATGGCAATGATAAGCTGAAGCTGCTGGTGTTGCTCTGTGGTGAAGATGATGACAAACTTCAGATAGCTGCAGCGGGAGCTCTGGCAATGATCACTGCTGCTCAGAAGAAGCTGTGCACCAAAATGACTCGGGTGGTATGTACAACTTACTATACAACTAACCTACCATTAAGATGTATACCTACAGTTACATTCTTAGTAAGTTTTTGGAGAATGACACATTTTTTGTAATTTTGCCTCTGTAGACCACCACAGTGGATTTTAAATCAAACAGTCAAGATGTTGACTGTTTGATTTAAAATTTAAAAAGTGGAGACTTTCAGCTTTAATTCAAGGGGTTTAACAAAAGTATTGCATTAACTGTTTAGGAATTACACCTATTTTATACAGAGTTCCCCATTTTCAGAGGCTCAAAATTAACTGACAAGCAGTTTCATGGCCAGTTGAGGCCTGTGTCCTTGTTATTATGTAACAAATTAAGCAAATGAAAGATCTGGAGTTGACTCCAAGTGTTGAACTTGCATTTGGTAAGTTTTCACTGGAACTCTTAATGCAAGGCCCAAAGAGATGTTGATGCAAATGCTAAAAAACCCAAAAATATCTATCAGGGAGATAGCAAAAACTTTAGGAGTCATCCAAATCAACAATCTGGTACATTCTTAAAAAGAAGGAATGCACTGGCTCGCTTGGCAATGCCAAAAGAAGCAGCAGGATGAATTCCGAAGTATACAGGGCTATACTCTGCTCAGATTCAGCCAAATGCTGCAAAATCAATTGGACAGTGCAAATGATAATGACACAAAGCAAACTGGAAAAGCAACCCATAAGTTTCTCGAGGCAGAGAAATAGGATATTCTTTGATGGCCCTGTCAGTCACCTGATCTCAACCCAACAGAGCATGCTTTTCAGTTATTAAATACAAAACTGAAGACAGAAAGTCACACAAACAAACAGCAACTGAAGGTGACTGCAGTAAAAGCCTAGCAGAGCATCTGGTGACGTCCATGGGTTCTAGACTTCAGGCAGTCATTGATTGCAAAGGATTTTCATCCAAGTTTTAAAAACAATCCTTACATTTAAAATTGTTAGTTTGTCTAATTACTTGTGAGCCTCTGAAAATGGAGGACTGTGCATAAACAGTTAATGCAATACTTTTGTTAAAACCCTTGAATTAAAGCTGAAAGTCTGCACTTCAATCACATATTGATTGTTAGATTGTTAAAGGCAAAATTACAAACACATTATCTAAATACATATGGTCCAAATTGTATGTTAGCCTATTTTAAAAATTTTTTAAAAGTGTCACTGACAGAGTGCCTTATCTGTCCCAACAGACTTCCCAATGGCTTGAGATCCTGCAGAGGTTATGCCTTCATGACAACCCTCAGATTCAACACCGTGGTCTTGTCATTGTTTATAACATGCTTGACTCAGACAACAGTGACCTGGCAAAGAAACTAACAGAGAGTGAGATGCTGGAAATCCTCTCAGTGATTGGCAAGGCGGAGGACAATCCAAAGAGGCAGGAGGCCATTGATGTGGCACGCACATGTCTGATCAAAGCTATGGATCTTGGTCTCATCAAACCCTTCACCAGCCCTTCTTAAAGTGCTGGCAACAAGTCAAACAGCAAAGGACATTCTTCTTTTTCCCTCTGTTAAACAGAGATTTATTTCCCAAATAACCTTTTATTGACATAAGTGATTTTAAAAGAGTCATCAACCTCGCTCCACATCTCTAAATATAACCCCTCACACTGTGAAATAGTGATTGTTTTTATATATACAGAAGCTACTTTGAAATTGAGCAGTATAGAAAGTATATATGGGGGTTTCCAAGGATTTGTTTATGATGAAGCTGTAATTGTGTCAAAATTTTTAAAGACCGGCAAGGCAGAGAACAACCCATAGAGGCAGGAAGCCTTTGATGCGGCACGAACATGTCTGATCAAAGCTATGGATCTTGTTCTCATCAAACCCTTCACCAGCCCTTCTTAAAGTGCTGGCAACAAGTCAGACAGCAAAGGGTGTTCTTCTTTTTCCCTCTGTTAAACAGATATTTAATATTATCATTATTGTTATTATTATTATTATTATTATTAGACTCCTCAGGGACCCCAGTCAGTAGTCCATGTATGGTACACACAGTGGGGTCAGAAAGTATTCAGACCCCCTTCACTTTTTTCAACTTTGTTATGTTGGAGCCTTATGCTACATTTAAATTTACCTTATGGATGACAGCACAGCAATTGAGAGAGGGGGGTGGAGATGAAAAGAAAGAGAAGGCAGGATGAAGACAGCTAAGAGAGAAAGAGAAGAGCGAAGCTGGTTATCAACATGTGAAGTTAACCCAGGATTTCCCCTGAGCACTCACGTGAAAGGGGTGCGTTAGAAACATCTAACCACTCTAAAAGGGGCGTTTCACGGGTCATTTGACTTCTTCCACAAGAAAATCATCCCTCATGCCACCTACTCCAGGGACGTTATCAAATAATGGTGATTAAAAATCTATAAAGAACATAAAAAAATATATAATAGTAAAATCGAACACTGTTGTAAAAAGAACAAGAGATGAATGCTGCAGCAAATCGTTAATCTGACGATTTAGCGCACAGAGCGGAAAAATAAACATTTTCATTCCAGCAAATTATTTTCTGGCTGAGTCATTCTCAATGCTGCTGTTTGTTTCTAAGGTGACGACTGCGCATTAGAGTCTGAAACTTTAAACCGGATCTATTTAAACATTAAATATTACCGTCCCACAGCCTGATAAAGGAGAGGTGGAAAACACTTTAGTTTGTCTGCAGATCAAAGTTAAATTCATTTGATTGATTGAACAGGTATTCTTGGTGTGTGTTCTGTGTTCTAGTAGCTGTGATGCCAGCAGAGTAAAAGAGACTCAGCAGCAGATAAGAATCAAATATAAAAACATTTATACATTTTCTAAATCATCATATTACTACATGCACATTCCCGTGACGATGCGACGCACAGTTTACGCTTCATTCAGTGGTTTTACGTACGGCTTAACAAGCCGCACATATTCCCCCAGCAGAGAATCTATATTGCCCTTTAAACATGCTGTGAAAATAAGATTCAGTGAAAACGTGGGGCTTCCAGCCGATTTTACACCGAGCATAACCTGCTCTGAGTGTTTTCGTTTTTATTCTTTCAGCTGCAGACTCGGTGGTGTTGAAGGGTTTGAGAGTAAAGATTATATATAAAAACAGAATTCAAACATAGGCTTCGACTACGTACAATTTTGATATGAGATCAGTGAGTACAGTGTAGATGTCCTGTTTTAGGATCATATATTAATGCTTATAGAAAAAATAATACTGTTATAAAATTGTTTGCTGCCAACAGGAAAAAAAAAAAATGAAGGAATAAAGTTGGGTGTAAGAATCTATATTTCTTACTGATGCTCATCAGGGAAACACAAAGACTTCAGACACTATTAAAAAACTTCAGACCCTCCTACTCTCCCCGCAGAGATCCGAGAGATCTTCCAGGAATGGTGACGCTATTTTCTGGAGAATTGATCGGTCAGTAGGCGGTGATTTCATACCTGTTGATCTCTAATTTGGAACATAACCTGCTCCGGAGCAGGTTAGGTCTACCGCATAATTTACCATGGCGATTTAACCCGGTAAGAAGTGAACCACCTTCGTAGTACTGAAAACCCAGGGTTAACCCTGAAGTTACCTGGATAGGACAAAATTCTGCTTCGTAGTAGAGGCCTCTGGTGAATGGAGTGCCAGACTGATTTCCAGTGTCTGTGCTGAATAATGCTACTTTAATTGCTTGATGAGTTGGCGGACTGCCTCTGTGTAGTCAAGAGGCTGAAACATTGTTGTGTATGTGTCTCCTCTTATCTGCTTTGCAACAAATTGTTCTTTAGCTTTCTTTGGAAAATTCAGGTAGACATGACTGATCCTTTGCCACTTCCTGTCTCTTGCTCTACTCTGGCTGGGTCTACACTTGCATATGCAATGCTGGTATATCAAGAGTCAACAATACTGCAGCTGAGGGCACGCCTTGATAAGAAATTCCTTTACTGGACACAGTTAAAAAATTACTTTCTATATTTTAACTTAATAAAATGACCAGTGAGTGTATTTCTCATCCTTTTCTTACTTATGAAAGTGGCACCTTTCACATTTAAAAAAAATCTAATATGAATCAGTTAAATATTGTATGAGGGAAAAAATGAGAAATGGTCAACTTTCACGAGTCAATCATAAAAAAATATTTACCATCAGAGGGAAGGGGAAAGTCTTCTGGAGTTTCCCCTTCCCTCTGATGGTAAATATTTTCCATCAGAGGAAAAAAGGAGCCCAAGGTTAAAATAATAATGTAAATGCTGTTAAGTAATGTTTCATGTGAACTCATGATGCAAACTGATGACTGATATACTAGGTTACATAATTTCATAAATATATAATTCAAGTTAAAATGTCTCAATTTGAAACGTAATATAATGTACAGTAAATACATGTGTTACAGTGCGTTTATTGTTGTTAAGGGACTTTAAGATGTAAGGTAATGTGTCTCGCGAGAATGTATGGGAGAGTGAGCGGGAACCCCCCCATGTACGGCAGGTGAGCGGATGTCTCTCGCGAGGCTCTGCTATGTTGTATTCGAGGCTGAAACTATGGATGTCTGAAGCCAGTGCAGACGGTCAAAGTGACTTAAGGGTTTAAGGACCTCTTTTCATGA
>VVAS01000077.1:0-11151 GCA_015103295.1 Ptychochromis oligacanthus
GTGGGAGGGGGGGGGGGGGGGGGGGGGGGGGTGTGGTGTGGTTGTGTTGGGGGGGGGGGGGGGGGGGGGGGGGGGAGTTGTGAGCTTGGATCCTAATCCCTTAGGTTTGGCTGTAGCACGGCCTTAGGATAAACTGACATGTAGGCGTTGGACATTTGAAAATGCTACTTGGACTTTAGCACATTTTTTAATTCATGTTTTTGTTATTCAGAAGCCATTTTTATATTACAGGAATGCGAACTCTGGTAAGATAACATTTGTTATTTTTCAATGCTTGCTGCTTTGCGAGATGAACTAGCGAGGAAGTAGATAATTGTAATGGAAAAGATACCTGCAGTGTAGTTTTGATCTGTTGCACCAAAAAAGGCCTGATGAAATGTGGCAAAAGTTCTTTTATAGCCAGCACCAATTTCAATGTATATAACAATATTTATATACCTAAACAGACAAGTTTTGGTCTATGAATAAATCATCATTTTGTCAGCCTGTTTCTCTTTTTAAAAAAAGATATAAAGCTGCACATATTACCAGATTTTATGTCTTCCATTGCCTGTAAAATCTCTAATTTCTTGCCACAGTATTAGACACAGAAACAGTTTAGTTAACAGACAGGTTGTCCCCAGAAATCACGCAGGATTGTCCTTTGACCTCCGGAGGTCAGTAAAGAACTGAGATTAAAATGACCTCGCTGCTTTTATGGTCCAGTTAGTCCACCAGCAGATGCAAGACATTTAGCAGATACAGTCCAATTACTGCTTATTAAAGGAAAGAGTACATGATTTTGTGTTATCTCTCAATAGTTATGAGTTCCTTAGTGGCACCCTGGTTGTGCAGACTGATCAGAAGTTTAGCCATTTTTGCATCTGGAAAACAATATTTACTGAGTATGTGAAATTTAAAGCAAAAAATGTGTTTATATCCACAAAAATTGTTCACTTGTAAATAAGGGTTTGATCAAACAGCTGTATTGCAGATGTTGGAGGTATTATTCTTTAAACTGATCTCTTGTTTGGGTCCCAGGTTTTGGTGACTTGCACAGATAAAAACATCAGCCAAAAAATATTAAGATGGAGAGACAAACCAGTACAGAACTGCAGGCATGATGCAGTCGCTGCAAGGGGCCAAACACACCTCAACCAAAAAATATGACAGTAAAATACAAAAACTACAACTGAGGTTAAAAATTAGTGAAAGTACCCTGACCTTTTGCAGACAATTAATAAGCAAAAACCTGTGGGTTCTAGGGTTGATTTGTGATTTTGTCCATTTCTACACTTCCCAAACATAATTGCAACATACATTAAAAAGCAGGTGGTTTGACCAGCTGGGTATGAAAAAGTAAATGAATAAAGCAAGGTTCCTTCAGCTAAACAGGAGTATGTGCAGCTGCTCTGTGCCCTGCCGTTGTACTGTTAACTTCCATTAAATACAAGAATTATAGCTGGGGGGAAAAAAAAAGTTTCAAACTGTGGACCACTGGGCAGCTCTGATGTCTATCTACTGTGTGTGTGTGTAGAGCTATTCTTCCAAAGTCCACCGTCTCAGCATTAATATGTAAGTCCACACGTGTCTATGGTTCCATTGCTCTCCACAGAATGAGCTACAGAAGTGGCTTGGCTCAGTCGAAATAATAAATGATCTGAACGGTAAAAGGTCATTTGTGAAATTGAAATAGCTTTCTGTAAATTAGGTGGTGACCTCTCTGCTTCCTGTTAAACCTCCGACTCACATTGATTTTCATGACTTTAAAGGGGCTCTCTGACTTTTCAACAATGGGACACACTCAGAGGAAGTCAGATTATGACCTATTCAAAAACTGCAGAGGCGTAAATGCTGATTTGACATCTATATTAGTGCGTGTGCGTGTGAGTTATGGCTGTGAACACGAACCTGGATCAATAGGTTAGAAAACAAGGGAGCGAGACAGAGGGTAAAGACTGAGTACAGGCAGCCTAACTGTTATGTAAGCGCCAGCTGTGTGAGAAAAGGAGCTGCAGCAGGATGATGAAAGTAACTTCTCTTCCCTCAACCTGACTGAGCATCCATCCTGTCACATTCTCATGAATTGTTCATGCATTATTCACACCACTTCAAGAAATAATAAACAGATGATGGTGATCTTATCACAGTACTCGACTTCCTCTCATTACGGCTGACAGTAAAACTGATTCAAGTGTAGATTTAAACAGACATTCAGATTTCAAAACCTCACATCCAAGAGCACCAAACAGCCTGCACATTTCAGTGCTTCAATCCAGACTACGTAATCCACCACTGCTATCAGCCACCTCTGTGACTTTCATGATGAAACAATAATGTGAGCCAGCAAATGCAGAATGAAAAAATCTGCAGTCGTAATCTGGATTAAATTACAGTGTTCATCATCCTGCCTCCAAACCAGAACAGACCAACCCAAACCAAACTGAGTACTGTCGCATGATCGGACCACAGCTATATCTGGTTGGGCACTACCCATATTCCACGTAGGCATAATAACCCTCAGATTCTGGAGGAAAATTTAAATGGAAGGAAAAAAAACATTAATTTTAAAAAATATCTGCCCTACAGACCAAACAAAATGTGGCACAAACACATTATGAAATATGAGTCTAGACAGGCAACATTAACACTTAGATGGACACTCAGTCTTTCAAAAATGGGGAAATTAAATGGGGATTAAAACTGTCCAAATCAGAACAAAAGTTGCATGAAGTGATTCATTCTGAGACATAAAAACACACCAGTGTTCTGATACAGCTAGCAAGCTGCCTTGGTTACGTGTACCTCTTATTTATTTCAATAAAATTCATAATTCATCTAATTCATTGCATTGTTAATGATTCTTTTAAAATACATATAAAATCTGATCGAGTATGCCTGATCCTTTCAGCTTCTGAGATGAAAGTTTGAGGACCACGTTGGTAAAAACTTTAGCTGAAGTTTGCTCTGGGAAAAACAACCAGTCTGGTTTCTAAAAGTTAGAGAAATTCATGCAGTTTTTGTTGAGCTATGGGCTTATAACTGAAAACTTCCAAGTACAGCATGACTTGGTCTAGTATAACTGGTACCTTATGGTGGCTAATGTTAACTAATGCAAATAACTTTCAGAGATGTTTTCTTGTGCCACATGTTTACTTTTACCAGTATTCTGTCATTTCTGCTGTAAAGGTCTAACAGGCAGCTTCTAAGTGCTGTTCCTATGCAGCCATGGTAAGACATGTAAAATTCACCTGTGACTATACAGTTGGACTCAATTGACCACACAGAGGTTAAAATTAAGGTAACTTAACTGTTTAACTGTGTGAGTTAATTGTGTATGACATTCAGTATGCAGCTAAGACACTTAGTTGTCTGACACAAAGCATTTTAAAAACATGACATCATTTTTTTTAATTTTTTTTTTTATCTCTAAACTACAGAGGATAGCCTCAGGTTAACAACTGCTAGATTTTGCAAGCATGTGTGTGCCTGCCTTCACTGCCACAGTCATTTAATCATGTCAGGAATGGATACGGCAACAAAAATCCTAAAATTTAATGGACTTTGTGTTATTCTGTTTGTTGGTATTAGTTTGTCTGGCCTCTGGTCACTAGAACAATCAAGACAGATCTGAATGTGTCATCTCGGCCGTGCTGTGTGATGGATCAAAATGGCGCCAGAGCATTTGAGCGGGGAGACGATGAGATTATCTGCTTGTGTGGAAGCAGCCTGGAGCTTCTCTTTCCTGCCAAAGGACACTTTTTATTCTGGAATAATAATAAGAGCCTATTTAAGAACCGAAAGTTCTTTAAAAGTTGTAATAAGTAACACAAAAATAGGTCCAACTGATAGGAAACTAAGGTAAAAAGCTAAAAACAAGACTTTAAAAAACTCAAAGTTATAACCAAAGAAAAAATCAACAAATCAGAAAAGAGATGTCTTGCCCTTATAAAATTGCATGACATGCAAGAAAATTTTTATAGGACTTTTATAGGACTTTTTAATGAGCCCTTGAATTTTTCAGAAAACGATTGCTGTGAAGCCCTTTGAGATTGTAGTTGTGACTTGGCCAGTCAGGTCACATATTGCCCCCAAAGGGTACTGTTGCATAGCAATGCCTCTTTTCTACAAGTGCTGTTAAGCTGACAGACAATATGTGGTGTGTGGTGTTTTTCAGGTTCAGTATGCAGCACTGTGCATATCAAGGAAGGTAACAGTCTTTCAACACACCTACTGAGGCCTTAAACCTGAGACCTAACTACAGAAGACTTGCAGTTCTCTTCTGACACCTGGAATCCAGGAGACTGTAGCAACACCAAGAGCAGCTCACGGCTTCTTGGGAGGATTATGTCATTATAGCTGACAACTTGAATTTTTCTAAGCATACTACGGCTCCAAGACAAAGTCAGTCCTGCTCTCTTTACATGAAGCAGGAACCATGGATGACCCCTATCGCAACAATGTAAACCAGCAGATGACTGAAGGTGGAGATTATACTTACACCCAAGACGGAGGAGGTCAAGATGGCTACCCTTATCAGACGGACTACCCTCCACAGGACGAGGATGCCGCTAGTGATGTTACTGAAGGGGCAGATGAGGATGATCAGATGTATGAGGGGGAGTACCAGGGCATCCCCCACCCTGATGAGATCAAGGAGGCACGAAGGGCAGCTCGGATAGAGGCCAGAAGGAAAGCCCGGCTGGCTGCCCAGCAGGAAGAGGAGGAGGAAAGCCTGCCAGAGCAGTATGAGACCATCATGGAGGACTGCGGCCATGGACGCTTCCAGTGGATGCTCTTCTTCGTGCTGGGCTTGGCACTAATGGCTGATGGCGTGGATGGCTTCGTGGTGGGCTTTGTCCTGCCCAGTGCTGAGAAGGACATGTGCATATCCAACGCTAACAAAGGATTGCTGGGTAAGTGATAGTAAAGTTCTCGAAGGTGAAAAAACTAAGGTCAGCAATGTGAGATGTGGTTACTGTTAAGTGTGTCCATTCATTTTCGGAATCACTGATGATTAAAAAGTAAAACAATTTTGATCGACCAAGCATCTACAACCACGCCAGTCAGCTAGTCTGCTGACTTAGCCTTTGGGGACAATTTTTCAGGGTACACAGGATATCTGGATAGTGGATATCAAGGATTTGTTTCAACACCCGTTCAGTGTCCAAGCCAATGAATGTAGCTAAATTTTTTCTTCAAATTATAGCCAGTAGTTTTGAGATTGCATTTAAACAAACGCATTGCCTCCTTTGATTCCCACACAGTCTTTTTACCTCCATGCAAACACGATTGGTCAAAAGAACTCAGACTACAAACAGGATCCAGAAAGCTTTCAGTATAAAAAATCTTGTACCTTGTCGACAGTTTCTGCATAATCCTATGATAAATATGCTGATATCTGTTTATAGAGATTACACCCATGTACACAAATATTCAGATGACCCAGGGAATGCCCATAATTCTTCCAAAAGATGAATGTAGGTATGAAATTTCATGGCATTCTGTCCAGTAGCTGCCACAATTCTCAATTTCATGATGAGGGTACAAAAAATGTCAGGCTATCCCTGAAGTCAGTAGAATTAAATGCATTTTTACTGTGAGTGACTGTATAAAGTTTTATGTGATCCATCCAGCAGTTGCTAAAATATGTCAAATTGACCATCCAACAATTTTAATTTGACCAATTGAGAAACTTACTTATTCTACCTTCGCTCAAATCATACTACTTAAAATCATAGCATGAAGCATGAAAAACAAAAATGATATTTGTATGTATATATATATATAAGACTAGCTAATTACAAGACTAGCTAATTACAATCATCTGTCGAAGAATTCCAGTCTTTACCCGGAGAGGAGGACCTCATCAGTGAAATGATCTGTGGTTGTGCTTGGCTGGAGCAAAATCCTGCATATGCGTGGCTCTTGATGGCACATGGCTGCAGACCACTGCTTCAGATAAAAATATCCCCCAGTCGCTGGAGCAAATTAGGGGAAAAGGCTTGGATCTTTCTAGGCAAATGCAAAAATAAAGAGCATAATGAACATTGCATGTCCTAATGGAGTTTGGGTCAAATGTGAGCAACCATATTAGCTCCACTGTGCCTTGGCTGTGGTCCTCCATGTGTCTGGGAGTTGGCTTGAAGGTACCAACAGTTATTTTAATTATTTAGTTGTGTTTAGTAGATGTGTAAGAGTTTTATATTCTTTATTTCAGTTGCCTTTTAGCATCACTCATTTTCAAATATTTACCAAGAAAGTAAACATAAAAAAAAGATACTGAAATTTGTATGCAGCATAGAATTACTGGAAAATTTACCTTGAAAATGTCTGTTCCTCACTTTCTGCGCAGACAGCTAAACTGCAAATTAAAGCCTCTCACCTTATTTCCCAGACCGGGTGTGTAGCCAGGCGATGTGGCAGATTGCACATCGCTCATTTCATCTTAACAACAGGCTCCTGGGATGAAGCATTGCGAGAGATTGATGAGGAACCCGGTGGTGATTGCATTCGGTGTGTGTTCCCAGGCTAATATGGAGCATGTTGCAGCAGTCAGAGATCCTGGCGGCCTGCAGCGCCCGGTGCAGAGCTGTCAGATATGCTTCAGGCCTCTGACAGGCTGTGGTAGCAGGAGGAAGGCCTAGCGAAAATGAAATCACAGCGTCTGTTTGTGCAGAACAGGGGGAGAGCACTGATCATTGGCTGAGAATATGAAGTAGATCTGTAGAATGATCCTGTCTGATTCATGCTCATGCTCTGTTCACCAGACACACAGGAACAGAAATGACTTTAATCTTAACCTTAGTTTTGGAAAGCAGACAGACTCACAGACCTTTTGTTAAACACAGGAGGCTTGGTGCACTTAAATTTAATGGCGATTATATTGTTTAATCTGCAGGGTGAAGGGTTCAGTAGAGGGAAACACAATGCTGGACAAAAGAATCATTCACCTGATTGATCATATCATGATTTCAGAAAATCAGCTCTGAACAATCTCAATCCAAGCTGTTATGCTTGCTATAGTGTGTTTCTTGACCATAAGCAAAATTTCAATTCCAAAAGTCATATATGTATTTGTGGATGATTTTATGATGTCTGCCAGATTGTCTTTGGCTCTTTGCATCCATTGCTGGTATTTATTTTGGCACTGCAACTGTCAGAAGTCATGCTAATCATTCAAAATGTCTAGATCGGTGATGCTCGGAATGTTTCTGGAGATTTTTTGCTGCCTGTTAAGAAATAACAGCTTAACTGCCCATTAAAATCATCCACTTCTTATTTCTGTTTATTTTAAACAGACTGTTACATGACACGAAAATACATCACATCCTGTAAATTCATTACTAAGGTTGTGTGTATTTTCCTTCCTTTCATCTTTGTGACAAATAACCAAGTCTTCAAAACCTGTTTGCACCATTTAAACAGAATCTCTCTCTATATATATATATCTATATATCTAGTGTGGTGATTTTGATAATACTAGTAATATATTAAACTTAAGAACCAGAGGTTTGTCACTTTATAACTGCCTCTATTTTCTTTACAGAGTTAGTAGCCTCTTAGCATTTCCATGCAGTTTAGCAGGAAAATATTTCATTTCCGAATGTAGCCAAGAACATTTGATAATTTCTTCATAATGCATAACAAGTTTCCCTTTAAGGACAATTTTAAATAATCTCAGTTTAAAGTTTGCACACTATTCAACTGATTTTTTGATAAACTATCGGGACGCATTAGCTTAAATCGAAACAAGACATACATCAGCATGATCATGCTAGTGTTGTTATGGAGTTTGGTTACCTTCACAGCAGTTACACCTTCAGAGGTAGTAACAACTTATGTGAGACTGGTTCATGGTAAACCTGTTTTAAAGGAGTACATTTCACCATAGTAAATAACCTGAAGCAGCTGGAGCAAGCAGTTCATGGCTGGCAACGGAAATAACTCAATCTTAACTTTATCTTACATTATAATTTGGTCACTCTGTGAGAGGATAGTAAAGCTTACATAGTAGAGCGTGGCAGATCATCACTTTAAGGCTTTTCACTGCTGTGAATCCATTTTTGAAAAATTGGGTCCAGTGTTACAGATTCATAGGCCTACTTGTATCACAGGGGCTAGCATTTGTTTCTCACTTTACAAGTGAATTGTGGAAAACTAGGCTAACAAATGATCAAAAATCAGTATAATTAAAGCAATTTGACTGAGTCATGGAAATTAGGTAGCAAAAAAAGTAGCTCGTTCTACATAAATGCACATATTTAACAGTTGAAATAGTCAAAATATGTCAGCTGTCTAACTATGGACCTGTAGCTAATGTTGCAACGTTAGCAGTGAGCTAAAATCCTTTTCTTTGGAAATTAATTTAAATGTTAAAAAAGGTATAATCTGTTCACACTAAAAAGCATGAGGTCTGTCTTAGTATATATTTTGTATATTTGGCATGCTCTGCAGTTGTATTTTTTAATAAATTAATTTCATTCTACTTGCAGTTGTGATAAAAGGATTTTAGCACAGTGCTTTCCCGCCTAATACAGCCAGGAAAAGATAAATTCTCCTTTCCTCTCCAGGGACTAAGTGTCTTCGCCGTGTTCAAGGACACTTTTGCAAGCTCGTTGCTGCCGGGACGGATCCTGGGCTTCCATCTGAAAGATGGGCTTCCTAATTACAAGGCCATCCTGTCAACCTATCCTTGCAGATATCTAAGGCATACACGTTTCCTTAAGCAACAATTTGGCCAAGATATTAAGATGGTATGATAGCTTTGACTCTTCTATCCCCTGTGCAGTCTCTAGTTGAATGGGATATGCAACATGGTGTGTGGCGTGTCAGAGCATTTGGACAGTCTAGTAATCCACAGGGAAGGTGCACACTATGGCTCCACGTGCCGCTAAGCTGCTTAGTCCCTCTGTAATTAGGGCTGTGTAGTAAAAACACAGAGAAGGCAGAAAGTGTGCATTGGTCTAAAGGTTTAAACAACACACTGGAAAGGATGCCTGAGGTTGTAGGTTCAAGTCCCAAAACAGACAACACAGGAGAGCATATTACTCTCCCCAGAGACATAAAAAGGAAGTACGCTCTTATGTGGAGCTTCGGAGCTGCCTCAGAAGAAGAAGAAATGGCTGATTGGACCACCTGCCTGCTGCATGCTGGCAGACTCGAGACTGCTGTGACTCAGAATGGGAATGTGCAGTGATAAAGCATGTAATCAGAGAAACAATAAAATGTCACAGAAAGCCCAAATAACACCGGGCTGGAGCTTGTGATCAAAGCTGAAAGCAGGTCTTAAAATATGGTTGGTGAGTGTTATAGAAGTGAAACTCTCTTCCTGGAGATGCTTTCAAATTATTGTGACCTTTACTTCTTTGTCTCATATGTAAGAATGTGTCACTCTGAAACACTGTAGGAAGTGTGATGATTTCTCTTGTTCCTTCTTTTTACAAGGGTAAAGGGAGCCCCCTTGTGTTTGCCTTGAGTTTTAAAAGTGAAGTGTTTGTGTTCATGCATTTGTATGCAGACGTGTGAATCTGTAAAGCCCACATTGTAAGTGTATCAGGTCACCAAGTGAGTCAGTATGTGCGTGTGCATTCACAGGTCTCCTGGTGTATGTGGCCATGATGGTGGGTGCATTGGTGTGGGGCGGTCTGTGTGATAAAATGGGGAGGAGGAAGTGTCTAATCTACGTCCTGACCATCGACCTGGTCTTCTCCTTCCTGTCCTGCTTCGCTCAGGGCTATGGCTTCTTCCTCTTCTTGAGGTTCTGCTCCGGCTTTGGGTGAGACACGTTTACTCAAATTTGCATTTACACCACTTGAATAAAGAAAAAGTCCACAGGCTTTTTTCAGACTGACTGACCTTTTCCATAAATAAGTTAGTAGAAGCAGATTTCAAAATAATATGCCTGACATTTAAAAAAGAAATGCAACAGGTAGAACTAACATTAAAACAAACTGTGGTCCTTTGGGAAGAGTCTGGAGGATAGTGTGGGCAACACAAATACATTTTACCTTTAGTCAGACTGGTCACACACAAGCAGGCGATTGATGCATTAAAAAATAAAGTTATATTTACTTTACTTTTACACATATGTAACAAGCAATACCTGAAGGAATACAGATTCTATTGTATCTAACTTATAATCTTTCTTAGTGCTTCATTGGTGGGCTATATTAGACATTTCAGGCTGGTAAATTACTTTAATTGGTATCCTAAAAGAAAAACTGACCCAGTGTTTGTGTCTAATTGGCGTTTACTGTGTTGGATAGTTTGACATCAGTTCCTTTACTGCTATACAATGGCTTCCAGCTACATGAGGAAGTGTACAACAAAAAGTGTTGTTTGAGCCACTGAGCAATTGTCTGCAGGATAGATCCAGGGAAATTACAGTAAAGTAGGGGTTTTACAGTAACATCTACTCCACATGCTATCATGTGCAGCCTGTTGGCACACGCCACAGTAACACACTGTTAACACCACCTCAAAGACACTCTAACTGCATGCTGCACACAAGGAGATTTCTGTTTATTTAATTCAACAGAGCTTTTCTTTATTACACTAATTAAAACAAGTAAACAGTGCTCTTTGATTGTTTTTATTTTCAGCTTTATTGCTCTGTTCCTGCTGTCGCCAGCACCTTACGGTGAAGCTATTGGTGCGGACTGATTGATTTTGCAACTTTCAAAGACACATTTGTTTTGATAATGGTTGCAGACAGATCTGCAATATTGATGTTTGAGCTTGTTGTTCAGCCACAAAATACAAGGTCACTGAAATAAACTGTTCTGCTGTCGCTGATTCACGGTGATAATGAGTCCCATGTTAGTCATTAACACTCACATTTGAAGAAAAATATGTGCATTTTTCTAGAATGCAAACAGGAGGCAGACTGCACATTCCTGTATGAAAAGATTTCCTATGGTCATAAAAAAAGGGACAAATCTTCTAAAACGCCAATAATCCTTAAACTGATTTTAAACCTACTGATGTGATAACATGTTATTTTCCCCCACAGTTCAAAAAATTATAAATGTCCCAGAAAGTATGTAAAAGATCTGAGAAATGGAAATAGCATTGACCAAAAGGATGAAATATTCCTACTGATGCTGTTATTAAACTGTGACCATCGCCAGCACTGAAACTTCCTTATCGCAAGGCTCCAGACTTTAATCA
>VVAS01000078.1:0-12028 GCA_015103295.1 Ptychochromis oligacanthus
CGTACTCTATCAGAGTCAATGGACATAAAATAACCTGGCCTAAGCAATGCCTGCGCATGACCGTGGACGCTAGCATTTAAAACATGATTTGATTATTGAAGAACGTGATTAACAGTTTCAAATGGATCTTTAATGTATTAATCAGACAGTGTATATAATTGCAACGTTTATACTGACATTTGGAAGTTTGTGATGCAGTATTAACAAAACTCTAAGGGATCCAAATTATTTTGGCCTGCCTCACTCCAACATTTCTTTCCTTTTATGTTTTTGCTCATATACTCTCCGCTGACATTAGCTGATATATGAGCATTACAATACATGCTCTTTTTCATGTGTTTTCTACCTGTTTGTCACTGCAGTCTCATCTAATAATCATCAGTTGTTCCTTAATGGGCACTTGTGGGGCAACACCAGAGGGGGGAAAAAAAGTTCAGTTAAGTGCTACAAGACCTGCTGTCTAGAGTCCATTCAGCTAAATGGACTGTATACAGCATTGACAGTTTGTGATGACAGCAAATCAGATGATGTGTCAGTCCATATTACTTCATGTTCACAGCTGTTAATTTGTCAAAAGTACAACCAGAACTAGGTGGCAGCGTAATTGCTTTTTACTTGATTCATACAAATTGAATTGTGCTAAGGTATGAAAGCAGCCTTCAGCTCAAAGGCCTGCATGAGTGCAGCAACCACTCCTGTGTAGAAGAGAATCCCAAACAAAGGCCAGATTTATTGCTATTGAAAACTTCTGATCTACTTTATATTTCAGTATCTCGAATGCTGCAACTGTAAAATACCATGGACCATATAACCAATACGGCTTCTTCAGATTTTCTGGTCCATCCATCCACACCAGGAGGACTAAATGTAATATAAAAAAGAGGCAGCTCAGCCTAGCAGCTGTAGCCTGAGGCACATAAAGGCTATAGCACGTTCACATACCTTCTTCTGGAAGGGTTGATGTCACTGTACCTCATCTTGTCATAAATCTGCCCTTCCACTTCAATTTCCTGCACTCTCCAAAGAAACTCAGCTGCTTCTTTTTGTCTCTTCATGATTATCAAACTGACCCTTCTGTATTTTTCCTACTGATTCATTTGCTGCTACACTAAAAGTTGTCACATCCTAGAAATTTGAGTAATTTAACTTATGGTGAACTTAACTTAAACTCTCACAGCATTGCACAACCCTCCTTCTCTCCTTTCCTCTGTTGTCCCTGTTCACGCCTGTGAAGAAATCCAGTTTGACAGCCTTTGTGACGGCAAGCAGAGACACATTCATGAGCGCAGATTTCATCTGTTCAAACTGTTGCATTTCAGTTTTTATTGTTCTGTTGTAGAGACAGAAAACAGCTTTTAGACGCTGTCATGCAGTGACACACAACCCTGCTTTCGGCTGTGACTGTAACTGTAAGAATGTATTCTGTATCGGCTGCACTGTCTCTGTGGTCGTGGCCTAATTGAAGCAGAATTGAATCTCTCCGGTTGAAAAAACAGCCAGCGCTTTAGAGTGCCTCCATTTGCATTTCATAAAATGTAGCCTACCCAGAAGATATCAATCGTTCCACCAGTAATGGAATCTTTTTATATGGTCTAATTTGTGCAGCTACTCTTCTTATGAGTCATAAATCTCTCCTGTGGTTGTGCTTTATCTGTGCTATGCCCTCTCATTAAAGAATAAAATGTAAATGATTATAGGAGTTAGGGAATATACAATCCATCTGCATTATAAATATATGTTACTGATTGTTTCCCTTGTGTCCAGTCCATGTATTAGAGCACTGTTGTGAACATAGTGTAAATTGCATACATATGGTTCGCACAGTTGTGCTGTAGATGTTTTTAATGTCAGTTTTGGCTCCTGAAGGCTGTTACCGCTGTAGATCAGTGTCTCACAATAGTTTGCTGATAGCCTTACATTAGATTAGACATTAGATATCAGACAGGCAGTTTTGTCATTACTTTGCTGAACAATAGCTGGCACAAAAGCTTTACAACATTCCTTTCAAAATTCAATTATTTAACTTATCCTTATCTTCAAAGGGATTCTTCTAATCTCCACTAATTTGTCTTCATTCATGTCTTATAGTGCTCGTGTTTCCAGCTGTAGACTCCCAACTTGGCAGCGAGCTAAATATAAACTGGATTGCTCAGATGGTTCTCATACCGTGAGGTGGCTTTTATCACAGAACAAAATTGCATCAAACATTCCTTATTCCTCCGTGCATATTCTCAAACATGCAGTTTTACATTTGGTTGTATCATAAGTGGTTCCTGAAGCGGTTAAGGTGATCCAGCAGCCTCATGTTGAATGACCTTACCTAAAGCTTGGTGAAATAGAGCATGCAATCGCTCACTCTGTCAAAAAAATCTAATAGGCAAAGTAATGTGTGTGTGTGTGTGTGTGTGTGCACACGCAATAGAGGGTGCATGTAAAATGAGCACATAAATTGATTTTGTGTGTTTGTGCTGCTTTCTGCCAAAGAAGTCCTTTGAGATGTGACTTTTTTATTTTTTTTGAGGGGTCAGTGTTTCTAGAGCTGCTGTTACCCTGAAAACCCCCACATTTCCTGGTGAGAATTTCATTAGCAGTTTGACAACTTGTTCTAGTCTCCATCCAAGGAATTATCAATTTAAATATTACGCCAAACATGTAAGTCATATTTAGCTTGCTTATGTAATTTAGCCTTGTGATAGACTGGCAGCCTGTCCAGGGTATATGCAGAGTAATGCCCAGTGTGAGCTGGGATAAGCGGTTTAAAAACTGTGTGCTGGGATGAATATGGATTACTTTATAATGTCTTCTTACTTGTCACAGCAGCGCTGGGCCTCACACAAACTCACCTCAAAATTACCCCATGCATGAGAAAAAATTTCAATATAAATTTCAAAAATTTCAAAAATATTTCAGTGTTTTGTAAGATATGTTTTGCAATCTTTGTATCTATCACTGTTAATAATTTTGCACATTAAATCTGTGGTTAATAAGGAAGGAAAGAACAACTTTGCGGTTGTGGTTTGTACATGATAAAAAGTAAATTGCTTAATGGCTGCAGTCAGGAACCCATTCACATGCAATATTTCCTGATAAAGAAAATAATCATTCAAGTGCCCAGTCAACCTACGTGCTGCCTAATGGCTATTTGAATGTGTATACAAACTGCTTCTGCTTTTTGCTTAATTGTTCATGCACAAATAATAAGCTGTTGACTGTTTGTGAGGAGAGTTACTCTTTGGCTCACTCCAGGTCCCTTTTTCCCTATAGGAGGACTCCATGAAAGATGACAGAGGAGGTGATTGTTGTAGCCAAGTGGGACTACACGGCCCAGCAGGACCAGGAACTTGACATCCGTAAAAATGAGCGTCTCTTCCTCCTGGACGACTCGAAGACCTGGTGGCGCGTCCGCAATGCCTCCAACCAAACGGGGTATGTGCCGTCAAACTACGTGGAGCGCAAGAACAGTCTGAAGAAAGGCTCGCTGGTGAAGAACATCAAAGACACACTGGGTAAGAGGAATTCAGTCACACGCTGCTTAGAAGTCAAAGGTTGTCTGTGTATACAAGTTGTCACTGCTACAAGATTATTCTCAGTAAAAGCAGAAAATCTCAGCATCCTCTTTTCAATACTTTGTCCTCTGTGGTGTGGGAGATAAGATGCAGTGTTAAAAAGTTGTCTGCGTGTGTGCCTGTGTATGTGCAGTTGTGTTTGCCTGAATTCTCTCAAAAAAAGTAAAAAGGATTCCTTCAGTGTGTCTTCCCACTTGCTGGGAGCTGTTACTGTGCACTGCAGGGATCTTGTTGAGTTGCCCGTTGCTCTCAGCTGTCAGCACTCTCTCTGTCCCCATTCGTGATTTGAATATATTAGAAATCGTATGTAGACATAGCTGTCAGCCTATGACAGGGATTGTGCATATAGTATGATTAAATGCATTGATGCATATATTCTCCATTTAAGCAAAAATAGAGTTTTCCACTTTAACTTAAGCCAATTACGAAGAAGCTTGTCCCTGCGTTACAGATGCCCCCGCAATTGACTGAACTGCATCTGGTATCATCAAATATTAAAAACTGTGAGAGGAAAAAAATAATTCTGTACTTTTGTGATTGTAACCAAAACACTAAACAGTGGTATAGTAGAGTTTGTGTGTGTACCTGTGCATAACCCCAAAGCTTACAGTGGCATACAGTGTGATTATGTGGCACACAGAGCTTTCCCACGTTGGTAAGTAGTGACATCAACTTTTTGATGTCACGTTGGTATTTTGAGACGTTCTTAAATTAACGGTGTGTCTTTAGTGCAACTGCACGGTGGAATCTGTTTCCCCTGAGCTTTCAGCTGCTGCTTCAAAACGTATTCTATAATGTCTCTCAGGCATCATGGTATTTGTTTAATTTATTATGACTCATAACAAGACGTAGTTTAATGACCAGATCCTATCAGATATCAGGTATTCCAGTAGCATGTGTTCCAGTTTATTTTTTATAAATTTTGGAATTTTGGGAGTAGGAGCAATGATTGGGGAGAATGGCACTCCACAGAGCTGTTGCTGTTTTGTAGCTCTAGAGTTAAAATGCCACAGGCGTGACCACCAGAAAGTGTCATTGGCAAATGAGATGAACAATTGCTTACAGATTTGTGTTGTGCTGGTAAACAGCTCACATCAAGAAAGACGGATTTTAAAAAATGCCAGCCTGCTCTTCTTTAGTGTAGCAGGAAAAGAGCTGGCAGCAGAGCGATAATGAAATGCATCTGTTTTGACATTTTTAGCATGACATACCGTTTTTTGTTTGTTTTTTTTTGTCAAAATGGAAGTGAAGGAGAGAAACAGATATGCTGAGGGGAAAAAATAGAAACATCTGCTGGAAATTCTAACAGGAAAAAATGATCAAGAAGTGCAATTGGAATAAAAATAGTAACTGTGTGGCCCTGAAAGGCAGCCATATTTAGATTTGAGGAGCGGACAGTGGAGTAGAGAATAGAGAGATGAAGGGAGTCAGGTCTAATGCGCTGATTACTCTCAGCTCTGTGGCTACCAGCCCTCGGGGAAACTCTGCGGCTTCATGTGGGCTAGCGTGGCACAGCCTGTCACTGTCACCCTCAGAAGAGTTCACTGTGTGCACAGACAACAGTATCCCCTCCTTCACTCCCCCTCCTCAATACTGTTCCTGTCAGCTCTTTTCTCTGTCACTGTAGGTCTCTGCTTTTCTATGATGAGTAGTTTAATTAGTAGAGAAATCAGCCGCCTAATGGTTGTGCTGGAATGATGGATTACCTTTCTGTCCCCTGACTAAGTTACATATCGACTACATCATTATGGCCTAGTTCCATTTCAGTCTAAGTAGCATGCTTCCAGCTAGTAGCTCTTTAGTGTTAAAAGCCTGAGAAAATTCAATAGGCGCGCACACTGTCACAATGAGGTGATGAGCAATAGGTCAGGTCGGCGGCTAATGGAACTTGCACACTTAAATGGAGAATCTGATTGGCTGGGAGCTTGATTACCTCATCCCCTCTGTAGTCTGCCTCTTTTCCTCTGTTTTTCATCTCTTCAGTCAGTCCATTGTGTTTATGCAGCATGTGGATAGTCTGTAATATTGTTATCTTCATCTTTTCCTCTTAATTTACTGTGCTTTAATGTGGTTGTATCATCATCACTCCAGGCAAAATTGAACTTTAAATGGCTTTGTGTTGCCTTGTGCCCCACTTAACTCTCACAGGAAATAAAAACAGTAATAGGTGAAAGAATTCAGCAAAAGTTCTACTTAATCCTGAAACTGGGCCAGCGCTCACGGTACAACATATTGGCAAGCTAGATTTCCATCCGCCTGAGTTTTTATATAGCACATCTGCTGCTATCAGTGTGTGATGGTGCGTGGGTGAATATGAGGCTGTGCAAAGCACCTTTTCTTGTCCTCCTGTCCTCAGGTTAAAAAACAGTATACCCACATTTCACTTAGTACTTTGCAATGAACACAGTCATTGTCAGTGCTGGGCTAAATAGCCCCCTGTCCTGCTCAAACAATACAACCCTCAGATGAAATTAAAAATATGTAGCCATTTAAAGCACAACATGTGTCTCCACATTACTTTAGTCCACAAGGTCTCAAGAGCTTGCCAGAGCCTTCAAAATCACCTGTCTATAAGTACTCTATACACATACATGTACATATACAAGTACTGTTAGTAGTTTAGTAGAAATGGTGAGTGGTGTGGTGTTCTGGAGGTCTAAAGCCCTAATTAGCAGGATTTTTTACACTACAGGGTGAGGTGATGGATAAAGATATTCAGATATTTCTTAGTATGCTCAATATGATTTTTAAATCTAATAAAATATGTATTATATGATCTGTAATAAAAGTAGACTTTCAGCTGAACAAAACAAAAAGCAAATGAACTAATTTTTAAGTATGAAAGTATTCCAGTGATTTTTTTGTTGTTGTTGTTTTGTTTTCAGATTCATGAGTACATTAAAAATAGAAACTGCTAATGGATATTTTGGCATACAACATACAAAATGCCAACAAATATACTAAAAGGGGACTCTAAAGCGTTCAGCCTCATTTGTCTCCTCAAGCCTTTTGGCAGGTTATATTAATATTAACACACAGTAATGCATTAAGACCCCCATGGCCAATTGGTGGTATAGTGGGTCAGCATAGCTGCTTCCCATGGCACTTATAAGAACAGAGTAACACTGCCGGGGGTTATCTAAAAGACCACATTGCTCACATGTGATTCACTCCAAGTACTCCTAAATCATAACACTCGATGAATCTGCGCCAATACTTTCTTCAAGGAACAGGTATTGCTTTTTGATTGCTGCACAGACTTACTGCTGGGCATTGTGGGACTGTGTGACTTATTTAATACAGTAACTTTCCCCCTGTCCTCAACTGTAAGTGTTAGAGTGAAGCAATATGCTACAACATGCAGACTTTGAGGGTTTCATCAACTCACTTCCCCTTTGAGTTGAAGTCCTCTGGGCTTGAAAATTGAGTCTCCTTTCAGAAGATGAAGATGAAGAGGTAGGTGAAGGTTGGGAGTGAATGTGTGGGAGGTAAGAACATAGCCTGCTGCTGCTCAAACCAGGAGGCCAGTGCATTGAAGTGGAAATGAGTGGAGGAAAAAAATGTGTGCATGAGAGGTGTGTGTATCTATAGCACTTTATAGATGTGAGATACGTGCCGTTGCTGGATTCATCAATCTGTTGAAGTAACGGCATTCTGTCATTCAGGCGTGGGTCACTTTTACGTTAATGTGCCTCATGGCTTAATTCAGACTCCTGACAGTGATGGGAGAGAGCTACACTCAGGTGGATTTCCCACATGCACTCAAGTCTTGTTGGCATGTGGCAACAAGCATTATCAGCATCAACTGACAAACTAAGGTTTTGACTTTTAGTTCACTGAGCCATTACTGCTAAAAGCACAGAGAAAAATCTCTCTTCTGTACAGTGTTGAAAGAATCAGGTCTGGACATGGTTCACAGTTGGCCTTTCTCACATACAGCACTCAATACGAGATGGTCAGAGTCAGACACGTTCTTACTACTGGAAGTAGTTTGCTTGGTTTAGGCGAGGGACATGCCTGGGTAGCGCATGCAGAAGGGAGGACGCATGATGCCTACTATTCTCACCTGGCCGCAATCAGAGATTACTTAGGTCTTGTACTAGGGAGCTGCAGGTTAAAGACCATTTATTGTTCAGTTTGACAAGTCTGATATTTATTTTCTCATAATACAGCTCTGCTGGGTAATGTCTACAAAAGTTCAGTGGTGCAGTGCATGTGTGAAAAAGACTCTAGTAAGATTGCTGCCACAACTTTCAACTTAAAAGCAAGGTTTCTGCCAGAAAAGCCATTAACCCTGGCAGCTTTGACTGGACACTACAGCTCTGATTGTGAGGTACAGACTGAACAGCTGAGCTGCTTTGTCTTAGGTGCATCTATGCACACCAGAGAGAGAAACACTGTGGAGTTTATTTCCCACTTTACAGTTCTTACCAGCGAGTGGGCTCCGAATAACGATTGTTTACTTATGGCAAAGGATGATTTAGCCTATCTGAGCATCAGTTAAACAGATGAAATGCTACCAACTTATAATATTTGCCTGTTTTTTTCTTCCTTTTTTAAGCTTCTTTATATAGTATTTTGAGCTGTTTTTATATGCATAAAGTGGCTAAAAGGATTCATTAGATAAGTGTATGGTTGTTGGCTTAAGAAAAAATCCCATGGTGCATGATATTTGTATGTTTGGATGTTTCAGCTTAGCACAAGCAAGTCACTGGGCTTGTAACATGGCAGAAACCCTGATAAAAGTGATCAGGGTGTTCTTTACCACATAAAACTACATACACGTTCAGATGTAATAAGATTACTGAAAAGGCGTATGTCTGAAAGGGATTTCTGTGTGCAATCAGGTGTTTTTACTTGGCTCCAGGTTATGTGTGCGTGTTTGCTGTCTTCCCTTCCCTTTGTCCCACGGCAGCGACTGTCTATTTTAAATTTCCTGAAGGATCACCTGAGGTAGGCCCAAGAGTCATGTCATTGGCTTGCAGCCACTGGATACAGACTACTTTCCCATACACTTATACACAGCTATCAGATATGTAGGATACACACTGCTATCCATAAACATGATCAGCTTGTTATTCCTGTCTCATCCCTCTTCTTTGCGTTTTTGTCAGCTGTGGCCTCTGATGTGCCTGGTCTCCTGCATGTGTGTGTATGTGTGTGGGTTTGTGGGTGTGTGGAACAGCTGCCAGGGGACCCCTTGTCTCACTTCACTCCACTTCTTCTCTCCTCCTTCTCTCTGCCAACAAGTTTCATGCTACTCTGTGTGAACCCTGCAATTTTCAAAACAATGTAAATGTTCTATTCAGCAGTGACATTTCAGCATGCTCTGTGGCACCAAATGGGTGATTAGCTGTCAAGAAACTCACTTCAGTCATTACTGGCACACATGAGCCTCAACTGTCAGCGGTATAAATGTTGTCAGCTGCCTGGCATATCATTATTATTTTAACATGAATTTGAGAAAAGGGGAGACCTCCTTGGTTATGTTCAGCTCAGAGACTTTAACATAAGTGCACTGAAGTGCGCGCACACATTTAAAGACTTCTCTTTGAAAGTACATGAATGGAAAAGTCAGAGACAGGTAAGACAGGAGCTCACTTTGATCCTGAATATGCCTGTCATTATCAAGCCCATGGTGGCTGCTCCACTTTTCATTCCCTGTCAGCACCAACTATTTTCAGCCTTTTGATTTAAATAGATGTGTATACGGCCCGTAGATGTCGACAGAATACCAAGTAGATAATGAGCTTTCATTTCATTCCTTATGAGTAGCAGGGGTGCTCGGTGCGAGTGGATGAGTAGCTCTATGTTAATTCTATTATCACGAATATCAATCTGTCCTTCACCTCTGAGGTTTCTCATAGGATATCCTGTATCTAAAGTACTTTTTGCACTTGTAATGCCTCTGAGAACCCATGACTACGACTTGCAGCCTCAATTAGTTTCCTTGTGACCTTAAATGCCTCCTTTCACCTAGCAGCTCAGGCCATTCCCTGGTTACTTCCAGTCATCTACTCCCAGTAATCACAGCTTTCATGACTGCTCTTCATACTAGCATTGATTAGTGTTTAGATTATTTTTTTTACAAGGTTAAAGTAACAAATTATGAAAAATCCATTTCTTGATTGTTTTTGAGCATCTCTCCAGTGAACCTGAAGACCCTCAAAATATGAGATATGACTATGAAGCTTTATCCTCGCAGCATCTAAGGAAGTGAAGAGCCAATGGATTTCTTTTCCTTTTTGATGATATTTCCCCACAACAATAGAAATATCCCTGTATATTTAATATTGGCACGCTATGGGGCTATTGAGACTAATGCTGTCATAAGTTTTGATTGTATTCCCACAGGCCAGAGCTGTAAAAACTGTAATGCTGAGGATGACTCAAGGACTGATTTAAAACCAGTTAACAATGTCTGGGGGTGGGTTACTCTGTTTCCATGTCGCCTTTTGTGTTTCAGTGGAAGTTAAAATCAACTAGCTTTTTGTCATTTCTTTACTCTCTAAGCTCATATACACTTAATTTTACTACAGGAGAAATCCCGGCAAAGCTGTTCTCATGTGCATGTTTTACTGTTTCTGCTATCAGACAGCCAGAGTATAAAATGGCGACTGAAACGCGGCCCATTAACTACATGTTAACCAGCAGTCATTCCGGGCCATTTACAAGCTGCAGCTCTGCACAGTGAAATCCTGATTTTTATAACCATGCTGTCTGACAAAATCACCATACCCATATGCTAAAGACAGATGCTGCTCTGTAATTTCAGCCGTATTTACATGTAAAATGATGAGTCTGAATGACAGCTAGAGTGTAGCTATTAGTTTTTCTCTATTCACTGATTCTCTTCTTTGTCATCTACTGTGTGGTCAAATGAATATCCTGCTCCTCTCTGCCACTCATCAGAGTACAGACAGGCCCAGTTCCAGTAAGTTTCCTCTGTGTAGAATCACACGTGGCTGCTGAAGGGTCTCTTAACAGGGGTAAGGTAACTTTAGATGGTTGTAGTAAGATCATATCCATGGCTTTTTGTAAAATCCCCTGCTTTTCAGATCTTTATGACAACATTTTCCACTTATCATTCTCTGCATTTTTTGCTCTTTATTATTAAAATTTGTAATAACAAAAATGTAAATAATAAACTATGAAGCACTTTTCAAAAAATGATTGTATCTCTAAATACAGGTTTCCTCAATATTGGACACAAAATGGATTCTGCACCTTTGCAATGCGTGGTTAGTAGGCTGGCATCGGTGCAGACTTGGTGTTGAAGGACTTTATACATAACTTTCCACTTAAGGCTAGTTGGTTTGGAACAACACTTAATGTGGAGAACCCTTTGTACAAATGATGTAATGGAGTGAAAGTGTGACTTTGCGATTGCGAGAGGTTTACCACATTGGCCTTTGACTACAAAGTGACGTGGCCAGCAGCGTGCAACAACTCTAACTAGGACCATACATGCATAGCAGAATGAGCCATCTATCCAGTTATTTGAGCTGGCATGTATAAAACACACTATGGGGGTGTGTGAGACTTGTGTTATCTAGCACCAGACATGAAAAATTGGTGTCGACCTGGTGAAAACAGTCAGGTATGTAGGAGACCAGAATGAGACAAAAGAGCAGGGTGTATTGGACTTAAATTCATGTTTCCAAGCGAATGCTGATGTTGTTGTAGCTCATAAGGTCAAAATGGAAAGGGGGAAAAAAAAAAAACTGTTTGCTAGCGTCTGTGTAACTTCATTGTTGTTTCTGTTTATGCACACAGGTTTGGGAAAAACTAAGAGGAAGACGAGCGCCCGTGATGCTTCCCCAACACCAAGCTCAGACACAGAGTACCCCACCAATGGCAGCGGTGGTGGAGGGGTTGGAGGAGGAGCCGCAGAGAGAATCTACGACCTCAACATTCCCGCTACAGTTAAGTTTGCCTACACAGCAGAGAGGGATGATGAGCTGACCCTGGTCAAGGGCTCCACAGTGATCGTGATGGAGAAGTGCAGTGACGGCTGGTGGCGGGGCAATCAGACGGGACGTGTAGGCTGGTTTCCCTCCAATTACGTCCAAGAGGAGGTCGGAGGGGCAGACGACAGAGGAGATGGAGATTCCTCACGGGGCTACCTCGGAGGTTCTCAAGGAACTTTGTTGGCAAACGGGCGCGCAGGTGGCCGTGGTGGAGTCCTTCACTTGGTTCAAACACTCTACCCCTTCAGCTCTGTGACGGAGGAGGAGCTAAACTTTGAGAAGGGAGAAGTCATGGAGGTGGTGGAGAAGCCCGAGAATGACCCGGAGTGGTGGAGGTGTAAGAACTCTCGTGGCATGGTGGGCCTGGTACCTAAAAACTATGTGACGGTACTGGACGAGCGGACCGGCCTGCCTTCTTCTACGTCGAGCTCCCCACAGAACCGCCTCCTGGCACCAGCACGCTCAGGGAGGTTCGCTGGGAGGGACTGGTAC
>VVAS01000087.1:0-12172 GCA_015103295.1 Ptychochromis oligacanthus
TTATATGATGTTTATATTAAAAAAAAAAACATTCAAAAAAAACCAAAAATAAAAAAAAAAAAAATAAAAAAAGAAAAAAATAAAAAAAAAAAAAAAAAAAAAAAAAAAAAAAAAAAACTTTTAAACTTTCCCAAAATAAAAAAAAAAAAATAAAAAAAAAAAAAAAAAAAAAAAAAAAAAAAAAAAAAAAAAAATAAGATAAAAATAAGATTAGAAATACTTTATTTATTTCTGTGTCATAGACTATGTAATCAAAGTTGCAATAGGAAAAAATCTTTGGATGACTAATATAAAATCTGTATCCAGCTCATCATTTGGTTTAATGGATATAATAACATAGTTGTTCTCAAATTTGTTATGGCAATCATAAGTGCAAACTGCTATTTAATCGTTAACAATAAAAAAAGGATTCAAGTTGAATTTAAGTGAAATAGAGGTCAGCAGGATAGTGTCATTTATTATGGCTACATAAATCTTATTCATTCAACTTAGTTTCACTTGGTTCATATTTTTCCCCATCCCTGCCTGCAGTGGCTCTTACAGACTATATTTCAAGGACAGGCATATTTGACTCCAGGTCTGAAAAGTGAAGCTGATGTGGAAGTTCAATTTTTTTTCTTTTTTAAGCCCAGCTGGGTGTGTCTCCTCTGGTTGCAAAAGAAGCCTGATTGTATTGAAGTCTATGAGAACATTCCTCTACTTTCCCTTTGATTTATTAACTCAGTAAACATTTTCAGAATGAGTTTCTGTCTGAGTCACTAGTTTCAAATCTTCTTCAATATGGCATGATGTTCATTTTGTAGAGTATGGTTCTACTTAGAGTAAAACAGATTATAAAGAAGGAGCGCTTGACTACTTTGTGACTGAGTGTTGTTACTGTATGCATGCAGATAGTGTCCTCGGGTTCTCAGTCAGTACCCCTCGCTCATCATGTCTAATTTCAAAGCAGCCAAAATGGTAGGGTCCAGGAGGGCCCCAGCTTGAGAACCACTCAACGAATGAAAGATGTGATCAAGACACAACAGCTAGAAAAGTAGTTCAACAACATATGCCAGAGATGTTGATCAATGTACACTGTCCCTTAAAATGAAAACATAACCTTTGCTGTTCTAAACAGAGTCTGGAAAGTCTTTCAAAGGAAAAATTCTTGAGTAAGTGAAATATTTTATATTTCCAAATAAACAGAATAATTTTGGAGCGAAAGCAGCAGTGGCTGAACAGACACAAGGAAAGAGCTCCACATACTGAGACTTAAACTTTACTGACTGTAGGGTTTTCACTGCTTATGTCCCACTCTACTGAAACAGCACATCTCAGCTAGCAAGCAAGCCTAAATACCATTACTAAAAATAAATTCAAGAATTAAATTGATTCACAGCGTTTTATCAAGTGGCACATAAGTATCAAAACAGTGCTGGTGCCAAGGATATTAGTGGATTAGTATTTGGACAAGCTAGAGGAATTCAGTCGCAACTGTTTTTACTAATATGTTACCAACATCCAGTCCCATAAAGCGCAGTATGAAAAAGGATTAGTGAGTGATAAACATAAGCCCTGGTCCTCTTTAATTGCCTGCCACGTCTGTCACACTCAGTAAGAACATAAGTAGTAAAAGTGGTTCTAAAAGGCCAAACATGCTGCTTAGCTTCCTTTTTAAAAATCAAAAAATATTCTTTTGTTTTTTCCATATTCAGCTCTAACATTACTATAAGGCATTTTCCATTTGTCACTTTTATCATACACAGTGACAGCCAGATACAGAGACACATATAGATGCCTGCAAGACCACCTAGTGAAGTGATTTCAACTGACCTTTGAACCATGCAGGGAAAGCGCTGGTGCAAACCCGAAGGCAAAAAAATAAATAAAAAAAAAAATACAAAATAGACAATATATGGATCTCAGGCCAGACACAGTCAACTCAACTTTATACAGAAGACAGTTGAAACACAGTGTATACATGCAAACAAACAGGTCGCATTTGAGGTGATGCGTGTGACAATACAGTGAGAGAGCATGACAAAAGCAGAGGAAACGAGACAAAAAAAAAAGATTTCATAAGAGAAAGAGAAGAATGAACATACAGAGTTTACTGTCCACAGAAAGCATCAAAATGTTTATAGTTGCGTCGGCAGTCTGTGTTTAGCTTGGCATGATAAATTGATGCGTACACGTACACGTGCGTCTGTGTATCTAAGGCACAAAGACTTTGATCAGCCATGTCTTATCTTTATTATAAAACATATACACACACACAAGCACATACTTTGTTTGACTAACCAGCGCACTGGAGCAGCTCCCAATGAAAGGTGAAGATCTGAAGAGCAGAGCAAATTATAATGCAGCAGCAACTGTTTGTTTCTGTCTCTCCTTCACTGATTATCTCTTCAATTAAATATTAACAGATCAGAAACTTTAGCTGCATAATGGAAACATAAAATATTGCCTATAGAGCTTTTGTGCAAAGACTGGTTTCTTCCAACTTAATCCATGAATTTTCATGATCCTTTTAACATATTATCACTTCATATAGCCTTTTTTAATGGTTAACTATCTACCAGACAAGATATGTTTGATGTTAATCAAGATGTCAAATAGTCGTTCTGTTTTGTTTGTTTGTTTGGTTTTTTTTTTGTTTTTTGGGGGGGTTCCAATCAGCTAATCAGTCAGCAAATGTCACTGCTCCAAATTTATGCAGAATATGTCTCTTTCACAGCAGATAATTTATTTCATTATATTGCTAATAGTTCTGTCCAAGTGTCCCAGTAAGCCTTGAAAGCACCAGGGTTTTAAACTGAAGCAGTTAAATGGCATTCATGTACATAACATACAATTAATCAGCCAGGAAAAGCTTGTTTTCAAACAAATTTCAAATAAACTTCTGAATTAATTTAGCAATTAGATTATCACTTGGTCAAAGAATAGACTGATCATGTATTATAGTGGTCTGGATTGTGAAATTTCCACAAGAGAGACAGAGAAGTGCATGGTGGCTTTCACAGTAAAATGATTTTACTAGCCTGTAAGATTTGAGATTAACAGAAATGCTTAAAGTAAGCCAGTTACATTTACCTCCAGAAAACTGGGGTTGAAGCCAAATATAGAGTGTAGAATAGAAATGGCCACCCCCATGACACACTGGGGCTGGCCTGCTATGGTTAAGGATCTGCCGTTTGCAACTGCATATTTAGGTGACATGTTTGATTTAGCATAGACTAATCAGCCTGAGGGCATGCACTTTCCACTGCAACTCAATGCAAGAGTAGGGTGGACCAGTGTGTATGTGCACAGAAAAAGACACATGCATGCAGCTTGCATGTATGCACGTGCAAACACACAAATATGTGTACACAGACAACACCTTTAGATGCAGATTGAAACTGAAAAGGTGCTAGTGCTACGCCATGATACCATGAGAACAGTTCACGGTCAATACCTTGAGTCTAGCAGATATATAACGGGCTGCTAAACTGCACTGTAAAGTAAAAATTGAGACAGGCACTCAACATGGGAGCCCCAAAAAGGCATTAGTGCAAGAGATAAAGCAGGGATATGAAAACCAGCGAAACAAGAATCCAGGGCAGAAATTTGCTTTCCTCACCACCTGCAGTGAAATATGAGTGTGTTTGTGTGCTTGAAGCTAAAGGGGATATGACAGGCCTGGATTAGAGAGGACGGAGGCGACACAAGCATTTGAGCAGAGCAATCAGTGACACAAGCAGGATTTAAATACAAGGCGAAGCAGGAAAATTGAGGATATAAAAATCACCCCACTGGAAATAAAATCTGTGTGTAAAATCTGACAGCATGAACAACAACGTGAAAAGGGTCAAGCAGGAGAAAAACAGACAGGAAAGAAATACAGAGAAATATGATGGCCTAATGGGCTTGAATAAAAAGTTATTTGGAGCTATTCTGCCCTACGTATAAATACAAATGCATCAAATCCAACCATCCATCCATCAATTTTCTTCCACTTATCCACTTCAGGGTTGCGGGGGGGCTGGAGCCTATCCCAGCTATCATATGGAGAAAGGCAGGGTACACCCTGGACAGGTCGCCAGTCAGTTGCAGGGCTAATGCATCAAATCATAAAAGTAAATAGAAAATGCTAAATTTTGTACAATTTTTTAACTGAACAAAGCACACATAGTTAGAAATGATAAGCAAGAACTGTAACATGCTTGGCACTAGAAACGCATGTAAAATATCTGCCATGACAATGAAGCAATGCCCTTTATGCCGTCCTGCTTGTTATTGGTGTGTTGCCTTTTTTGTATTTATCTGCAGAAGAGACATTGCTTTATAAAACTCAACCTCAAAAGTTAATATAAGCACTTTCACTGTGGATTTGTTGTGGTGTATTGTTTGGTAAGCGTTATGAACTGATTTCTTTCCTCAAATGTTTATATGGTTTTGTTCTTATTTATTTTTGTTATATTGCCTTTTTAAAGATGTTGCATGATAATCTTCTATAACTGGCAGATGCAGTTGCAAAATTCAAAGCCTGAAAATATTACTTATTGAGTCAAGTCCCTTACAAAACTAACAGTTAATACAGTTCATACAGTTCCTCATAATGCACGGAGATGACAGCTGCATCATCCACCACACAAACTGCATTTTTGATACAGGTACTCAAAAACGACTGTGTCTTACCAATTCACGATCAAACAAAACTCGGTAGGCTGGGTTCTTAATGTGTAAAGGAGAGAATGGTGACTGGTATTTAGGGAGAGAGAATGAATGAAAGCATGCTACCTGAGTTGGCTCATTCAGCCTAGTGAGGGATCTATAGCAAAGTCTTGACTAAAGACAGACAGACAGCAGACAGCAGACAGCATTAAAGCACTGTTACACAACAGGACCACATGTACAGCCCTGGGTGACAGGTGGGAGTCTGAGGCAATGAATGTGTTACATAGTGAGGATGAGGAAAAGCAGAGGGAGAGATGTGGAACATGAAAGAGAAGACACTGAAATAGGGGTGAAAAGGGGAGACACACAGCAGAGCTTACAGACACGGGGCACTGAAGAAATACACAGAATTAATCACTCATGCTAAGAGTGATGGTGTCAAACAAGCGGAACTGATACTGTGATTCATAAAATCTCAGTTTTGCAACTGTCTGAGATTAAAGGTACTGGGGATTAATATCTACTCTGTAACCTATTTTCAAACCCAATAACTGACTAGGGTTGTGTGTTTGAAATAGAAGTTTGAAAAGGAAGAGTATGGATAGCAATGGGATTTAGCATTTCACAGTATAAGTAGTGTTCTAGAAAAAGATAGCTTAGCGACAGTGACAATGACAGAATGAAGATGAGTCGAGCCTAACATCCACAGAGAGGCTGTAACTACACAATAAATTGAGAAAAATGTCCAAATGGCATTTGGCTACAGCAGTTGCAACAGTTTGTCTTCAGAGGCAAAGATGTCTTAAACAGAAGAAAAAAACACAGCAGCCTTACAAATCTCCGGTTTAGGGTGAGCGAACTAACACTGCGAACAGCTACAAAGACTAATCAGTTTACTAATTTTTACCTTTCTCACTACCTGCCTTTGTCAGTTTCTCCAATCCATTATTCTCCTACACAAAGCAATAGTTACATCATTCAGTATGTAATTCACACAATAAAAATTAGTATATTTATTTCTCTGAAACCTAGACATATCAGTATGCACTGATATAAAATCTTCTTTGTTTTGCAGAACAAAATGCGGAAAAAGATGCTCTTTGGTCATTTACAAATGGTTATCATTGCTCTGTATTCACACATGAACTGTAGCCCTGAACTTTAGTAGGACAGGCAGAGGTGTATATGAGAATGGAAATGTCAGATGTTGCCCAATTAGGAGGTCTTTAACTTGCCAGCTATCTAGAACAAAGCCTATGCGATTTAGGACTGCAGAGGGGTGCAAAGGTGCAAATTTTGTTGCATTTACTGCTAGCATGTGGGCGTTTCCTGCACACTTTATCCAGGCAGCTCCCTTTCCTCCCTCCCTAAACCACAGACAGTATTTTCCATTAATGTGACCGTGTCTTAAGCAGAATCCTTCCTACTCTATTCCACACGTCACAAAGGATAACTTTGGAAATGATCACAAACCAACAGTCCCAGAACCACTGTAATTTGAGCATCTCCAACTGCAATATACTCAGCACTGTCTGCAGCACATGTAGCAGAGTATGCATCGCAGGTGAGCAGATCACTCATTAAGCTGTTTGTGAAATACATAGGTGGAAAGTTAATTAACAACGACCCCCTATTTTCAGTTTTTTAAATTAACTGACATACCATAGAGCTACACATACAAAGAATTTCTGTCAATATTTCAATATCATATTTTTTACTGCCTAGAAATCAGTATCAGCACTGGCTTCAAAGATCCAGTACATTTGAGCTCTAGTTCATTTCTCATAAAAAAAAAAGCAGTGTCAACCCCTCTTTCTTTATTCAACAGATGCAAACTTTTAAGCTTATCTCTCTCCCTGAGCATGAAACTGTGGGTTTCTGTTTCAGTAGGAAACTAGATGTCATTCTCCACTTTTCTCTCCTTCAACAAAAGCTGCTTGTCAATATCTCATTTTGTCACTGTTCGCCAGTCTAGAAATAGAGAGTGATGGCACCATTTAGAGCCAAGTGTTAATACACTATGACATAAGGCCTGACAATAGAACAGACAGTCTCTTTTCACAAACGACACAAGATTAGACGGCCCGCGAGGAATTCCCTGCTGGAGAGATTAGTTCCATTGATGCTGCTTTCCACAGAGTATTGAGACATACTGTGTGTGTTTTGTTTGTGTTTGCGTGTACCCACATTCACAGGAAAGGGTATATCAAGTGATTATGTGTCATGCTGTCACAATTTATCATTTTTAATTATCAAAAAGCATGACAGGAGTCCATCGTGTTTTGTCTTAAGAGTCCTAACTTAATCTAACCACCACCAGCAGAGAAAAGGCTCAAGTACTGGCATCTGAGAGGCTGTAATAATCAGTGTTTATTTTTCACCTGATAAATGACCAAGCAATCTATTGCAACCACTTGTACTAAATAAAATGTCCTGCTGTTTATGCCCATTAAGTCCACTCCCAAGTATACACAACTATATTAGTTGCTAAGAGATTCCTTAATCACCAAGGACAACCAAAAGAAATTCCTTTTTATTTTTTAACTAAGCAGATATTATGAACCATTTATTCATGGTCTCCAAACCCTGGAAATGCTGAACAGGTTGCATAAAGCTTAAATTTCTTCGCATACTTTTTACTGTCTGTCTGTCTGATGTCTGTCTAGTCTTTCCACCCTCGCACCCCTTTTCCTACAAGTGGTGGGCACAATATGACAAACACCTGTTTAATCCAGAGGAATCCAGCAGAATACCTGCCTCAGAACAGTAAAGCCAGCCTGTCCTGCTATTATCAACTGCTATCTCCAGCTCATGCTGCCCGACCACGACAACAAATCCCAAACACAGTCAGAAATATGCAGCAAACACTGCACTGATTGAGCGCTCTAACAAAACAAAAGCAGCCTGTGGAGGCTATTTACTTTGAGGAGCACAAAACAGATTTGTGTATGGTTTAAAACTGTGTTTAAATAAAAAGAGTGCCTGATGTGTACGTTCTGTATCAGTCACGGTCACATATCTAAGCCATCTTTGCTCTATATGCCAATACTTATCCTGTCACCCCTGTGCCGCAAGTATCCATTAATATTATTATTACGCAAGTTGCCTGTCCGTAGTGAGGATTTCAAATCCATTTGTTGTTTTTGGAGATTAAAGATTCTAATCTCAATGACACAAGCCTCTGTCATTCAAAATAAATTTGCAGAGTTGTGCTCCAAAATAGCACCTTCATCCTACAAAACCATTAGTGACATAATTAGGGTATTTATAGAGAGGATGATATATGTCCTTGAGCAGCAACATGACATTAAAAATATGTACTGAATGCTCTATGTTTCAGATTCTAAACGTATTTCAGTGGCTTAGTCAAATATCCTGTGTGCAGAGACTACATATTAACTGACTACTGTGGACTTTTGAATGATATCCAATTGATAGAAACCAAAACATGTCTCTCTTCCAGGTGCTCTAATCTCTTAGTCTTGAAGCTTGATCTCCCACTTCTGCTGGTAGACTGTTTCAACAGGAATAACTGGTCAGATAACATATTTTAGTGCTGTCTAGGCATGCAGTGACCCCACTCAGTCGTGATGACCAAGTGCTAAGGTGCACAAGTTTATTTGGCTTTCAATCTTCCACCTATATGAGTTTATTGAAATTTAATAGCCTCCTCCTCTTTTTGTTATCAGATATTTATAGTGTTTAGCTTTTTATCCCAAGTTCAATGTTCAGTGTGAATGTTACAAGCTCAGTGAACTTTGAAGATAAACCTATTAGTAATCATTAAATTGCAAATTAATCTTTTAAAGTAATCTTTAATGTGTAACCAGAGTTCAAAAGCAGTGATCCTCTCTTTGTGACTGTGTTGGATTCTGTTTAATTTCATTCAAAGAACTCAATGAAATCAGAGCTGAACGGCCACTTACCTTTCAGTTTCTCCATCACACTCTGGCTGGCTCTCTCTGCCACCCGTCCATCTTCTCTCTGGTAACGGTCATCCAGGAATCCAGCAGTGGCTTCTGACAGGTGGACCTTGCCCGCCACACCAAGCTGTTCCATCAAGTTAGCCAGATTGACATCATTTGACCATACATCAAATTTAAAGCGTTTTATTCCAAGGATCCCGCACAGAACGGTGCCTGTATGGACTCCAACACGCATGCTGACCGTCTCGCATGTCTCCTGGCAGAATTGCTCAATGGCCTGGATCATGCCCAAGCCCATCTCTACACAGCAATAGGCGTGGTCCGGTCTGGGCTCAGGGCAGCCTGCTACACAGTAATAGCAATCACCCAGGGTGCTGATCTTCTCGCAATAGGTTAGTTCACAGAGCCGGTCGAAACGTCCAAACAGGTCATTGAGAAGGCCCACCAAGGCTGGTGCTGACTTATTGGCAGACATTTTGGTGAAACCCACAATGTCTGCGAATAAAATGCTGACAGGCTCCATGCGTTTCATGTTGAAAGGCCTAAATATTATCTGCCCACGAGGGATTGAGGTCTTTTTGCGTTTGTGATTGTTGTGAGGGTTATTCTTGGAGTTTGCGACACTTTGGGCTTGTGAAGCTCCACTGCTCCCCACGCCACTCACTGAAACTGCTGAGGCCGAGCAGGCACCAGAGGAATATCGCTTTCCAGAGTTCTCACCACCACCCTCATCATCACCCTGCTTCATCAGCTCGTCTGCGACTCGTCGTGGCATGACTGAGTGGATCATACGCTCCTTCAAGGCTTTCTCCACCTCTAAGTCTTTGCCATGCATGATAGCCTGGCCCAATTTGAGAAAAGTGCTGCGAGAACGCACCTCTGACATAATAAACAGGTGGATGCCAATGACATGGGCACACAAGTGGAGGAGAGCTTTGGCAGGTCCCAGCCAGCGGAGAGTGTCTTTTTCCCAATTAGAACCTGAATCCATCAACCCTGACGCCTGGCCATTAGTGTCATAACTTCTTTGAAGCAATGCTAGCCATCCTAATGTCTCAAACAATACAGAATACAGGAGCCCCAACATCACAGAGGCATACAGACGGACATGGAGGACACTGTATAAAATCAACAGCACCTCCATGCACAAGGAAAAGGTTCCCACAGGGGAGATACAACGGGTTGGCAGTGCTGCTACTTTGTCCGACGAGAGATGTGAAGCATTACCAGCACCAGCCCTCCCCAGCTCAGTGTAGCCAGCAGTTTGTATCTGTGGAGCTAATGTGATGGCGAAGGTAACCGCTATTAGGAGCAAGGAGGTGTGGTTGTATAGCCATGTGTATGACTTTGTGAAAGTAAACAAAAAGAGGAGAACTAGTAAAACCAAAAAGAAGGCTGTAGGGGCTAGGAAGGTGATAGGGTTGCAGCGGTCACTTCTGACCCCAAAGTACACCCCCCAGAGCACAGCTGCTACTGCCAGGTAGAACAGGACATGACGGAACCGCCGCTGGGTCTGAGGAAAGCACCTCTCTTGGCATGCCTCCTCCAGGATCGGGGAGTCAAACTTGGGGTCCCAGCACTGGGCAGCAGAGCGTTCAAACAGTGGCGGTGCCTTCCTATGAACCCTGGAAGTGGAGGTCACAGCTGGTCTGGAGTCTGCTGAGCTGGAGCTAGAGGAGATGCTGCATTTGTGGATGTTAGAGTTCACTTTATTCATGGCTCCACAGCCTCCAGCCCCACCTCCTCCTCCTGCTCCTGCTCCACTGTTGGCAGCCCTCAGGGGCTCGTGTTGATGCACGCGTGGTGCGCTGTTGTTAATCCGCACGGTCACGGCGCCGTCCCCGCTGGAGTCGCAGCTCACTTCCGTGCCATGCTTAAGAAGCTGCCGGTGATGTTGTAGAGTGGCCATATTGACTGGTGTGACGCGGAGACGAGGAGGTGCAAGAGAGGTGTTAAATATTAATATTTTATGTTTATATCTTCCGATGGTGCTCAGGCAATTAGACGCGGTGCGTGGGCGCCGTGTGTGGACATGTGGCACGCGGAGGAAGGAGGAGGCGGTGGTGATGGAGTGACAAACAGGCAGACAGAGGGGAAGCGAGAGCAAAGGTGTTTGTTGGAATAATCACACTGCATGAATGGTGAGCACGGGACAGACGTATTTGCTACGCACGCAGCAGCCCGCACACTCACTCACATAAGACGCGCCGTTCCAGTTTCTTGAGCAGTCCATTATCCGACCCCGGGTTTGCGTCAGTACTCACATTACATGTATCCTTCTCCAAAGAGGCTCTGGGTATGAGCCCGGCTTTCTCTCCAGCTGCGGTAAAAACACCGTCATCACTCTTTCTACCTCCTGAATAGAACATCCTTCTCGGAAAGGAGCGTTTAGTGATGCATCTGTTTTTTATGCCTTTATCAAGTCGGCCCTGACGTTACATGACTGGAAATTACCTCCTCTGAGTGTGAACAATATTTCGGTACTACTGACATTACAGTTGGATGCCGTTAGGAAAAAAAACCCTACAATTTCCCTCATTCCGAAATAACACTGTTTGCATGGAAAAAAAAAGAGCATTCAAGCCCAGTGTTTCATTGGGTGAGCAGATACCAGATTTAGACTGTCAACAGGCGTTGTGCTACAAAAGTTACACTGTCCCTCTTATCTCCACAACATGCGGGACAAATGATCCCTTTACACTCACTTTCCCTATTAAAAACCCAAACCTCAAGTCTTGTGCTGTGAACAAGTAAAGCTAAAACAAAAATGTGCGGACACCATGAATCCCGTCATTATAAAGCATCAAAAGTAGTCAATTATTTTCAAAAAGTAATTTATCAGTCCTGCGTTATAAGAAACCCTATTCTCCCTTTACACAAATTTATTCTTAAAGTTAACTAGTACTAAACATTAAAATTAATGTTTGCCTAAAATAAGGGAAACGGTTCATTCCGTTAATTAAAAAAAGAAAAGAAAAGAAAAGTTAAAGATCTGTAATGAATGCGGCTTTACCTTCCACTACATCCATTGTCATGCATGGCTCAGTCTGCTAAGGATTTGCATTTCTTATTCCCATATATTCTCATGTCATCTTTACAGCGGGTCCTTGCAAATATTCCAGACCGACTTATTTCAGAGTCCTGTCCTGTCCTGTCCAGTCCAAAAGCCAGATCATAAGAGGCCTGACAGACAGGCCTATTCCCACGGATCCAGCCCCGTCCTTTCCTGAACTCCCTCTCCGGATCTCCACCGTTTATTTCCCCTCTGCCTTCCAAAGAGGGGCTCGGGGAGGGGTATGCGCTATTCAAAGACGCATGATCAGAAAAGAGAAGAGCAGAAAATAGGCTACCATCCGCTGGCCCAAATTAGCGTAGGTTTGCCTCTGCTGGGAGTGTCTGCAACTTGTTGCGCGCAGTTGGCAAAACATACAGCTATGAGGAACACCCTCGGTCGGAACAGGCTGGTCTATAAATAGTGATGATCAAAACTCTTGCAAATAACAACACCAACGGCGTGTAACATCTTAATGCTTTTCTTCTACCTCTTCTGAAGAAAGCCAGAAGCGCCAAATACAAAAAAACATTCTAGTTAAAAAAAAAAAAAAAAA
>VVAS01000088.1:0-11847 GCA_015103295.1 Ptychochromis oligacanthus
AGACCCCAGCCTTATTACATGATGCACATGATGATTCTCATTAAAAGGGCATCATTTACTGCAGTTAAAGCTATTGGGTTGTCAGAGATATCACAAAGTGCCCTTTGGTGTTGGTGCCTCGATGCACTGGTTGTAGCAACAGAAGGTGGCTGTCACCTGTCACAGCTACCAGGCAGTCAACCAAGGGACTTGCTTTTTACCTTCACTTTCTTTTGCTGTTTAGACACCAAACCTACTTGATTAGGTTAAGATCAAGATTTGGGTTAAAATCAGCTCATTCACAATATTTACCCTGCACACTGAAAACTCACACTTAAGGGTACCCACTGCATTCAAACACCTTGATGTCTATCTTTGATATGCCAGCAACTACGACAGCACAGCAGTGTTTGATAATTAGGCTCATCTGCTGAACAGCTGTTCATCAATCCTTTGACAATGTATCACATTCATTTGTAGCTGTTTGTACATGTATTCACCTGCAGCATGTAACAATTTAGCATAAGGAAAATAATCAACTTGCAATATTGCATTAATGCGTAGGGCTAGAGGGTGCTAAATAAACACATCATCTGTATGTTGCTTTTTCAAAATGAACTCTTTCACCAATCCACTTTGTCCCTGCTCTGTGGCTGAGCAGCATTTACTGGCTTCCAGCAGTGGGGCAGCTGCACAGTTGAGCAAAGATACGGGGTTGAGCAGAAATTATGGAAGTCTGTTTAAAACTTCAATTTGAAAAAGATCCTCAGGGAATTTTGAGGAAATTTCTCATCTGAGAAACCAATTTAATCTCAGCAAAAGCATTCCATTATGCTCGTTTTGAGTGGTTATACTCTTTTGTGGCTTTGCAGCCAGATAAATGAACATGTCTGCTTATGAAAACAAATACAGATTTTTTGTTTGTTTATTTGATTTGTTTGTTTTGACAAAATAAGGAAATGTGTTGGAGAATGCTCACAAAGTAAGACCTTTGTAAGCATTCTCCAACACATTCCCACTCCCAGTTTATCACATACTGATTCTTGGACAGGACCGCTTGGTTTCAATGGACAGGGTAATCTTGATGACTTCATTTAACTGTTCAACTGTTGTTCACAACAACAACTGTCTCAAAATAGTTTATATTGTAAGAAAAAGAATCTATAATATTAGCACAAAAACGCCAATGATCAGACAGTCCCCTATGACCAAGCACTTGGCAACTGCCAGGAAGAAGAACTCCCTGTTAACAGGAAGAGACCTTTGGAAGAGTGCGGTTAGGAGAAGGAGAGAAAGAAAAGAAGACCATAAAGAAACCATGAACAACAAACAGGACAATACACAAACTATAGGAGAGAGTAGACAACAGTTAATGACATGAAATAGTGGCAGGGGAGTGGTGAAGAGTTGCTCAGTGCATGGGAAGTTCCCAGCAGTCTGAGCCTATAGGAGCATAACTAATGGGTGGTTCAGTAGAGAGGGTGTCTTGTCTCCTGAACCCAAACTGGGAACTGGTTCCACACATAGGCCTGTGTTTTTTGAGAGATGCTCTACAAATTTTTCTCTCTATCTTTTCATGAAAAAAAACAAAAGGAACCACAGCCAATAGCACAGTGTGTTGAACTTAAGAAACTATGTGACACTCAGTGGGCATGCCAGTATAATGCAATAGCAATATCGGCTGTCAAAGAAACACTCCCAGCAAGCAATCCCTCTGACACTAGTTGACATCATCTGCCAGTCGAATCCACATCGGAGTCAGATGGTTGTTGGTTGTTTTGAATCTCATTCTTTTTGAATGCTATTTGTTTCAGAACAACCAAATTCATGTCAGATCAGTTACAGTTCCCCACTTTTGATGTTGTAGTAGCATCTGGCCCAGTCTGTAATCAATGCCATATCAGTAAAGGGCACAGATGACTAATGATAGTAACTGACAATAAATAAGTAAAATAAAATACCTGTAATCATCAATGTGATTACAAGTATTTTGCTGAACTCCTGCAAAAACTCTGCTTCTGTTCCCAGTGGAAACCAAGACAGAGTCATGACTGAGCCAGCCAGAAAGTCACACACAGCCTGAGTGCATCCAGCACAAAGTAGGTTCCACACTTGCTTCTTGCAGATAAAAAATCACAATGTCATACTTCACAATTTTTTAATTCTTTATACAAACCACTGATGCCATCAATGAATCCTTTAATGATGAATCATTTAACGGGTACCTGAACGAGGTCTGTTCAGCATTCTGGGAATCCTTCCAATACGGGCACAGCAGCCCCCTCCTAACTCAGCTTGTTTTGTTTCTTTTGTGTATCTCTTAGCTTCTACTTTGCCAGGTCAACATCTGTGATAAGAGATGGAAAAGCAGCAAGGCCTCGGAAGAAGTGCAAATTTAATAGCGCCTCTGTGCTGTTGCTTTCCTATCATCCATTTCAGTGGACCATGACTAAGGCCACAAATGATATTCTTCAGGAGCATTCTTTTCACATGGGTGCTAATGAAACACCAGTATGTGTAGAGGGTTAAGGAAGGCTGACAAAATAAGGGGAAAAAAGTGTGCTGCCAGGACAGTCTCAGTGCTCCTTGACATTAATTCTCTGGAATTCTGCTGGAGGAACGGAACCTCACACTTCCCATAGATATTCCCTCATTTGGTGTTTTGATGAACTGTCTAACACATCAGTCCACAATCTCCAAAAGGTGTTCAGTTGAGTAGAGTTGGGTGACCTTGGGAATCAGATTGGCCCTGGCTGTCCTGTGAGGTGAGGATGATCTGCTGCAACTTAGATTAAGTTACTGTCTTATTCTACCTGCAAAGATCCCCAAATGCAACCTAAAATGTGATATTCATTACAACTCTGCACCTTTTTTGTGCACTCTATACGGTGGTATTTCCAAATGTGTAAGAATAGCTACATTTGTGCAATGGAAATTGAAGTTGTGATTGCAAACCAACTAGACTTTGGCTGATGACAGATCAACAGGACAGAGCAAGAGGTGACAAGAAGCTGAACCCAATGTCCCTGGAAGCTTGAGTGACAAAGAACACACACTGCTCAGTGAATGTTTCTAGTCATGTATTAATGTCCAATCAACCACACTTTGTTTCCAGCTTTCTTTTTTCTGACTTTCAATTCAGTTCAATTCAATTTTAGGTATAAGGCGCCAAATCACAACAACAGTCGCCTCATGACTTTCTTTCTTTCAATTAAATTTCAGCACATTTTATGAGTCTTGAGTGTCTGTTTTAGAGATGTGACTATATCTTTGAAATTCAAACATTTTTCAAAATGTGCAATAAAGAGGAGGGTGTAAATGAAGAGTCTTCCTCACACACAAAAATTAGTTAAGGAGAATACATTTATATTTATCACACAAATAAATGAGTTAAACAACAGGAAAGTGTTAAAGACATAAAGGCCTGGATGAGCTGTAATTTTCCTCTTCTAAATTCAGACAAAATGTTACTGTACTTAGCCCTAAAATGTTAGAGACCTGTTGTTTAACCAGATACTCTGGATGGCATTACTTTGGCCTCCAGTAACAATGTGAGGAACCTTGAAGTCATTTTTGACCAGGGTATGTCAAACACGCAACTTCAACACGTACATTAAACAAATACGTAGGACTGGTTTCTGTCATCTGTGCAGTATTGCTAAAATTGGATACATCCTTTCTCAGAGTGATGCTGAAAAAGAAGTTAATTTGTTACTTCTAGGTTGGACTTTTGTAATTCCCTATCAGGCTGTTCTAAAAGCTCCCTGAAAATTTGATCTAAAATGTCACAGAGGGAACTAACAGGGACTAGAAAGAGAGATAGTATATCCCCTGTATTGTATTCTCGTAATCCAGAACTGAATTAGAAAAATACTTCTCCTCACATACAAGGCCCCATCATATCTTAAAGACCTCATAGCACCCTATCCCAATAGAGTACTATGCTGGATTAGGTGACCATGATTCATCCCTTAGTTATTGTGCTATAGGCTGGGGAACGTCCAATGATGAAGTATCTCTTCTTTACTCCCCTCTTTTCACTCCCCGTTTATATTCACTTCCACTGTCGCCAAGTGCTTGCTCAAAGAGGACTGTCAGATTGTCGGGGTTTTCTCTCGAATATTGTCGTCTTACCTAACAATATAAAGCGTCTGAGGAGAATGTTGTTGTTGTGCTATATAAATAAAACTGAATTGAAAAGAACTGAATAGACTGTCAAATTGTAAAGATCTGCGTTGATTTGAAATTCAATTTATATCAAAGCATCTGAAGTAGTAAGTGTGTCCTCTAACAGATGTTGCTCCTAATATTAACTGTCAGCTTGACCTGACCAAATAGGCCAGCACCTATAAGAAAGCAAGAATTGTAGACTGCATTTGAAATAGTTCGAGCAAACTGTCTACCAACTTGCTAAAGGACATTTAACCAAATATTAGTGGGGGTGTATGTATATATTTGAGCCTATATGTATAATTTTGACCCTGTGTGAATTAGGGAAAATCCAAAATAACTTCAAACATGCACCCAGTGCTTGTTTTTTTTAAAGTCATTAAAGAGGTATGCTGTGCCATCATTCCACCCTAGAAAAATAATGGAAAGAAATCATTAACAGCCCAAAATTACCATGATTATCGTTTTCATAATGAGTGGTTGTAAACTTCTGACTACAACTGTGTAGTTGCTCATGGGCCCCAAATAATGATGCTGCAGCTTTGATCAAATATAATGTAGCAAATCAAGGTATCCTCTCGTGTTGATCCGTGATGCACATATTGGCTGCCAAATGGTCAGTTGGAGGGTTGGTGGTGACAAGTCACAGGTTTGTCAGCCAGAAGACTGGTCCATTTCCAACTGGGATCCTTATGTTTTCCACTATGTTTTACTTTTTGCAATTGGTTATTTATTTATTTCTGAGTGACTTTTTACCATTGATTTTTCTTCATTTTGGGTTTAGGCACCAAAAACTACTTGGTTAGGTTCACAAACAATTGTTGTTTAGGTTAAATTATGCCACTTCCTAACAGTAACCACACACATTAAAAATTATGAACTGGGACTGACAAATGCCCGAAGCCAGCACATCACACTCCACTGAAAAAGGACCTTATCTGCCTTTTTGGCTCTGATTAATTCAAAACTGAAAAGGACCCGAGGAAGACGAACAGGCTGAGAAGAGAGACTGCCATCACAGGAACCCAATGATCCAAGAATAATTCCTGTATATTGTTTTTTGTATCTGTTTCTGTTTTTCCATATCTATTTGTTTCCTTGGTTGGATGCAATGAGGAAATATTAGCAATGTTGACGGTGTTCTGTTTCATGCTTTATCACAAAAAGGTTAGGATGGTCTAGTTAAAAACAATGGCTTGCTGACAGTCTATTTGATCTTCTGACTGATAATCTGACCCCAGTGTAGAGATGGTCATAACTTAAAGAAATTGTATACAAAACCACAAAAACAAGATTAAAGTTTTAATAAACCAACATTAATCTTTTATGAAGTAATGATTTTTTTTTCTCTCAGGTAAAGTTTAATGTGTTGATCTCCCTGCTGATGAAGCTCTTATACTGCATGGGTATCTATACTGTCAGCATATTTGGCTTTTTAAATATTACAGCAAAGAACACACTTTGAAACCCTGACGCACAACTTTGTCAATAAAGGGCTGGATTGCTTATAGCTGAGTGCTGCCCACTGGCACTTCTGCTTAGTGACCCAGGACATAATGTGACATTTTCACTACAGCAGTATGCAGTAAACACATGCACACACAAAGATATACACATGAATGCACACACAATGGGTGGCATTAACGTTCAACCAATATGAGCACTTGAATGTCAGCGTCAAAAATTTTGAGATGAAACTACTGATGGCTGATATTTTGTGCCACAACTTATTATTTTAAGCATTTCATGTCCTACAGTACCTAAAACGGAATACTGCTGAATACACTGATCGAGGGACTCACACACCTTTTTAATGCACCTTACTTTAAGATGTCATTGTGAAGCTCGTTGGTCACACTTGAGGTTTGGAAAAGTAGCTGGGTTTAAGACCAATCAATTGCCATGTTTCATATTTTGTCAGTGAATTAAATTGCCCTTGTATTACATATATTACGAGTTGGCCCTCCTGATCCAAGAAAGAGACAACCATTCAGATTTTCCAGAATCAGTCAAATGTGTAGACTCTGATATTTATGCACCCAAACCAACTGGATCCAGCCGCTATCCCAGGAGCTGCAAGTGACCATTAGCAGAGCTTCATAAAACTGTAGTTCTAATGGCCACTTCAGGCTGGCTTCTGATGTTAAAATGCACAACTTAACAGCAGAAACAAACAGCTTTGCAGCACAGAAAAAACAAAAAACAAAAAAACAAAAAAACAAAAACAAAAACAAAAACAAACAAACAAACAAACAAAATCTCTTTTGTTTTATTGTTTGTTTTTTATCCATTTAGATATTTTAAAAGTGCTTATACAACAAAAATAGAGACTTTATTTGGTATGTATTTGATTGCATTATTTGCCAGGTAAACCAAAGCATTAATTAGGTTTTTTAAACAAAACAAAACAAAACAAAACAAAAACAAAACGACCCTATTGATCATTTGGACAACAGCTTATTACAACTGTTTCTTGAATAATACCCTCCAGCACAATCCACATAACAATCACCAGAGTCATATATTGATCTGCACCAGGTCCGGCTGTGAAAAATCAAGATCTTACAACCTCTAACTAAGAATATTGACTCATTACTCAGAATATTACACAGGCAGTTCCCAGTGATATCCAGCTGACAAGCTCTCTAACCCATACTCTCTCTCAGAGGTAGATTTCCTTGACAGTGGCAGGTGATTTAACTCCTGCCCCCAGGGACTTGTGGCAGAATCCCTCTGATGCATCCAAAAAAGTCATTATCATTCCTGTCAAAAAGCTTCATCCTGCAACCTGAGCCTTATTAAAAAGAATGTAGAACTGCATTCATGCCAGAGGGAACAGCATCTGTTTATTAAGTAGCAACACTGTCCATGACCATGTGGTCTGTCAGTAGCACTCAGTAGCTTCTTTAATTGTCTTCTTTATATCTGTAACACAGTTTACATATGGCATTGTGGTTATATACTCTCTTGAAGGCATTTAACAATAAACATATTAGAAATGATGGGTATCTAGGTAAGGTGGGATTTCAGCTTTCTAAGATAGCCATATAGCTGATCTATATTCCTTCAGGCAAGCTGGTCAATGGCCTGAGGAGGAGTTCCTCATAAAATCAGCCATGAGGGATTAAATCCCCAGGACGCTATTTGCTCTAAACTGTTATGATCATTACTCTACTAATAACTTGTTAACAATCATAATTTATCAAGCACTTATATGTCATTTAACTATAAATATATTTTTCTTGTCAACAAAATCCCTAGTAGATCCAAATCAACAGGACTTGTGTGTCTGATACATTATATCTGTCTGTGCCACAAAGCTCCATTATTACTATTAAACTGAATCATTCTGTTTCACTGGGTGACATCAGGTGCAGGACACAACCCCATGCCATAGACTGGACATAGCCAAGTCACCCACTGGTTTTGGAACTGGCCAATGCTAGGTTGGTATTTTGCACAATAATAAACACATCTGTTAATTATTACTAGACTAACAAAACCACTAGAATTTCACTCATTGAAACTATAGCGAGTATACGTTTTTGGATGCACTGTAACACAAAGCAGGCCATATTATTTGCCAAAATGCTCTAAAAGGCACTAACACCACAAACACAATAGAGAAATCTAGTTCAGCAACTTCAATAAGCAGAGTTGAGCCCAGACACAGATCTACAGCTTCCTATGTTGGTACATCTGCCAATAAAGGTAGTCATACACCTAACCCCAACATGTGTATGAGTTATAAAAAAAAACATCCACTGTACAGTTGTTATGAATGGGGAAACTATCCATAGAGGCCCAAACCATCTTTTGTACCAGGTTGTAAACATGCTGTTTAATGCTGTAAAGTTGGTCATTTTAATGTGGTAGTCTGTGGGGATTAACTTGCTTTGGAAACAAACCGCAATCGGACATGGGGGAACTGTGGCTTTTGGCGCTACTGTGTTGGCTTTATTTTCCAGCCCCGGAGGCTGCTGCTTGTCCCATACACACTGTACTGTTTTATCACTTGAGAACCAAATGTGGATTCATATATAATCCTTAACCAGTCCTTTCTTCTAAAAAATTAAATTTACACACAAATAAACTGGAACTTTGAGAATTTTTTGATGGAATTATATTTTTCCTGGATTAGTTCGTTTGTGACATATCAGAAATACATTTCAAGAAAGCATATCTTTGCCATCTAGTTCTTGCTTCTGTAGCTCCCTTTTAGGCAACAAATCATATTAGATGATGTGGTGTTTCTCACTTTGGTAACCCAGAAAAAGGAGTGGACGTTCCTAACATGTGGTTAATGTTGTAAAAAGTGCCCAAACCTTTGATCTTTTCCTAAACCTAACCAAATTTTAATGCCTAAACTAAGAGTCTAACAATCCTGGCAGGTAAAGCGTTGGTTGTGTGCAGACATTATAAAAGACTTGGAGAGACATGGGGACAAAAGCTTTTAGGCCAAAATCAACAAATTTTGAAATGAAATAAAAGTTGATTTGGAAAATATTTCAAAATAACTGGCCAAATAAGTGCGTGGAGGCGTTTCAACATGTCGAGTGGGGAGACTTGCACCCAGGACTATGCAGAACTATGCAGACCTACATCTTACAAGTTGTTGTGTTTTACCGCCACATGGGGCCAGTGTCAAAAATATGTGGAACAACTGGTAATGTGGGCTACTCTTTCATGTTTGTGCTCCTGTTGGTGCTGTGGCTTAGCTCCTGCCACAGAGAAGTCTAAAGTCGTAATATACAAAGAATTTCATTGCAGTGGAGTACAACTGAGTGTTAAAAACAATAAAAGCAATAAGTGAAGTGGGTGGGTCCCAAGTTAAACTTTTCTCAACTTTGGGATGAGTGACTGAAGTGAACACCAAATGAGAGCAAAGGATACAGTTGATTGACATATAAATACATGAAAGGGCTCTCTAAGCAGCTGAAGTCTAGAATGTCCAGCAGTAACCAGCTGTCAGCTTCAAAAAGATAAGTGACAAGCAAATTGCTTTCTGTGTGGATGCCCCTTAAGCATTTAACTAGAATTAATACTATATTATTCAGTTCCTTTTCCAGGAGAAAGTCATAATGCTGCTAACTTTCTGACAGAAAATATAAAACGTAGGTCAGAATACAGCTTAGCTAATGATCAGCTTAGCTGATCTGAACATTAGGGATCTGGGGTTGCCACCCAAAATACACTATTTCCTTCTGTTAATAAACCCACAGTGGCCACTCATGTCAGAAATTATTTTTAAACAAATAAAAATAAACAGAATATCCACAGACCATTACTAATTAACATTTTAGTAGGAGTCAATTGCTTTCAGGATGAGAATAGGGAAATCAAAGTGGTAAGATGGACAATGGCATTACATGGCATTACATTTATTCATTTATTTTTATGGAATTTCCTGAAAAGAAGAACATATAGAACATTACCAGCCTCAGTATTTCAAGTTTTAACCCTTAAAATTTATTTTCCTGCTCTGTTTGGTGATACCAGTTGTTACCGGTGGGATTTTTCAAACTTTGCTTCCTGTTTAATTGGATTTTCTGTTAACACCCTGTGGTGTTCTACGCCTTGAGGCGACTGTTGTTGTGATTTGGCTTTATATAAATAAAACTGAATTGAACTGAATTCTGCATTTAGTGAAATGCGCACATGCACTGACTTTTGTACTCTATGCCACCAACAGTCAAACATACACTATATGGACAAAAGTACTGGGACACCTATGCATTACACCTACAGGGGCTAAGGAAACCTATGCCATGAAGCTCCTGTGCACAGTTTTTGGTTTTTTTTGCTGATGTTAATGCCAGAGGAGGTTTGGAACTCAGTTATTGAGTCAGCAGAGTGTTGGTGACTTTTAGGCACCATGCGCCTCAGTACTTGATGACCATGTTCTGTAACTTAGGTGGTCTGCCACTTCGTGCCTGAGTTGCTGTGGTTCCTAAACACTTCCATCTCCAATAAGAATGCTTAAATTGATCGTGAAATATCCAGGAGGGAAGAAATTTCACAAACTGACTTGCTGCAATGGTGGTATCCTATTACAGTACCACGTTCGAATTCCATGAGCTCTTTAGAATGATCCATTCTTTCACAAATTGTAAAGTCAGGTGGAATTGACCTGAATTCAAAGATTACGAAGTGTGGCTCAATATTTTGGTCTATAAAATATATGTCCATTTATTTCAGAGGCACTGAATAAACAATACAAATACAAAGTTGCAAATTATTAAAAACCCTTTAAAAAGCAACCATAAAGACCCCCATTAAAGCTTAAGTTTATGGTTTCCCAAAGAAAAAACTTCAGGTGGACCAGGTCAGATAGAGGACAGTTTTAGATATGTGAGGCTTTGTATTAGATGTGAGAAAGGAAGCTCAGGCAGAATCTGACTTTGCTACAAGCTTCACACCCCAGCATGGAGATGCAGTGTAGGCATTAGAGCTCCACTGTATGGCTTTGTGAAAGTCTGATTATAGTGCTCGGCACTGCTCCTCAGGCTGCTCTGCTCCTGTGAGCCAGGGTGATCCAGCACTAATGAGTCGTTCTATGGTTACTGGGGCTTGGGGAAATGCTGGCTAGAGCAGGAGGGAAGAGAAAAGGGGAAGGAGGAGTTTGTAAGGGCTAATGGGGAGTTGTCAAAGATACATGATTTTGATTTTGCTTGCATTTCCTTTCATTTTCCTTCTGTTCTCCCTTCTGTGTGTCTGTTCTCATGCTCACTCAGGTTCTGGTATGAAAGCTGTGACTGACAGAGACTGCACTTTTCTGCTGGAGCTTCTTAGAATCCTGCCTCCCAGGTAGTCACCTCTAAAACTGGACTGAGCTGGTGACATCTTTGAAAGTGACTGATAATTAACAGCTTGAAACCCATGAAAAGGGAAAGCATCACTGTCACATCCAATCTAAGACTGCGCTTTACCTGCCATTAACACACAAAGCAAGGAATATTTATATGAGTATGTGTGGATGGTGACAAAGTGATGAAAGTGACATGTCTGACAAAACCAAGTTAAGACAAACACATCACATGGCTAAAATCAAAGTCACATGCTGAGCATTTGAGAGGTGAGCAGGATGAGTTGGGAGGTTGAATGCGAGAAGAAACTACTCTCCTGTCACTCCTCCTTCTCTTTAACCCCTGATGAGCATGAGGAGCTCCTCATCCTCAGCTGGACTACTTCTTCAATGCTGGTACATGCAAACAAAGTGTGAATTCGGGACTGTTTGCTCATCTTACCTTTCTCTGGGCTCAGGCTGCGAATATTGCCGGAATCGTCCATTGATGTATTCCCAAAAGAGACAGAGCTCCATGTGTTGCTAAAACAGGGACAGAGGGGCTGGCTTCATCCTAACTACCATCTGGAGGGAGGCTACTGTCACAGGCATGCCTCGCCCCGTGGGTGCCCGAGGTGTGACAGAAAACGCTTTTGGGGGAACTTACTTACCCTCCCCTCTTCCTATTCTACCTTTGTTGTACAGTGTTTCCTCTCTCCTCGCTTTCTATCTTTATGAAAGCTCATCCTCTCTCTGTCTCTAATGTGCTAATGTGGTGGGTAGCAGCAAAGACAATAGGATGGTCTTGCACACTACTTCTCCTTCTTCTGCCTGTACTGTACAGACTGGAAGGATGGGGGGAGGTGTTGCCTGGAGAGCTTTGGGAGCGTGCTCAGCACAGTCAACCACTCACG
>VVAS01000102.1:17511-29682 GCA_015103295.1 Ptychochromis oligacanthus
ATTGCGCTTTTTACTTCACTACATGTATTTAACGGCAGCTGAAAATGCTAATGACTTTAAGGCCAAATATGTTTGCTTTTTCATGTACTGGTCAATTTTGAGATTTCAGGCTGCTTTGTATCCATAACATGCCAAAACCAGTGGAAAGAAAATGTGTCCAAAATGCACATTCAGTTTCCCTTTAGGACATTTATGTAAATTTATTTATATTTAATTAGATAATATTAAAACAGCAGGTTTAAGTAAACCTGTTAATGATATCTACCTATTAAAAAAAGAAGAAAAAAAACTCTTTCTAAGCTTTATTGACATGCTACTAAGTCAGTAAAGCTTTCCAGTTTTATTCCTGTCTGTATGCTGGAGGTTTTTAAAGAGAGGACATTTTATTCCTAAAACCATGTAGAAAAATGACTTTTTCTTGCTGCTCTAATTTATTTAATGATAAAAAAGAGATCCCATCAATGAAAAAAAAAAACAAAACAAAAAAACTTGACTCTAATGTGCCACCAAAATGAAGAATAACTAACTCTGAACCCAGCTTTACCAAGCGTTCAGATTTCTGTCATGGAAATGTATGCTAATTTGGGCATTATCAGATGGATCGTGCTGTATTTGCACATTTTTAACTTTTCAGAAAACTGTGAACAGATAAAAAATAATTGCCTTAAGTTTTGTGGTGATATCTAGTTAACATTTTTCCTCTTTTCACAAATTGAATTTTTAGATTAAAAGCTCTGCATGTCCACACAGGTGTTTTTGGTCATGTAGCTGTAATGTACCTACTTTCATATCCAGATAGTATAAAGCTAAACTAAGGTTTGTAAAGATGTAATATAACACTCAGAATAATCATTTCTTTTGATTCGTTAAGTACATTTTGCTGCTAATATGTGCTGTTCAAGCTGAATTCTGAATGTAGGAACTAAAAGTCATAGTTAAATCTTAATGGAAAGCAATCGTTTTGTCAGAGGAGATAAATCTGTTCACGTAAATATTGTGTCTCTGTGTGTTATGCGCGCCTACAGATGTACCAGCATGGCAGAGATCTCTGTGAGAGCCTCTGGGGTGACGCCTTCATGACGGTCGAGGATGAGCCAGAGGAGGTGGGAGAGGCCGGGGAAATCGGAGTGGAGGGCGACGTGGGTCGCCCCTGCGGCTGCCTGACCCTCAGCCCCTCGGACAAGGACGTGATCGCCGCTCTCAGGGCCCAGCAGGACGACCCGGAGGAGCTGGATACCACCAAGACTGGCTTGCCTCAGTACCGGGCCCCTTGCCAGACCAAGCTGCCCGTGCAGTCCAGGATGGGCAGGAAGGGAAACTCTGTGTTGCGTAAGCGCTCAGTGGAGGTGGAAGACGTGGAGGGGAGTGGCAGCGGTTTGTAGATGGTGATAGATGTATTCTTAGAAATAATGCTCCAGATCATCATATACAAAATCTGTCCCTTGAAAGGGAGACGTAACCTCGCTCCTCTAACTAAACTTACTACACAAACCTAAGCTCTCATTATTATCTTCACATCACAGGCATAATCTCTTTGGCTTTCAAAAATATCTGGTTTAAAGAGACACTGACAAGCTTATGAACACCTGATCAATTCTTTGACTGAACAGCCAGGGTTAAAAGAAAGAAGATTAAAGATTTTACAACTGAATTTTAGAAGAATATTCCTCAATTCTGAAAGGGCTCAATAATAAATACACTGATAATATCCCATCATGGCTGCAAAATGTTTTTATTGCCAGCTAACAAGGAGATTTTTTAGTGGCTATTTGACCTTTATGGCTCAGTGTAACACATCAGTGAGCATTATGTTACAATGGTGTGTGAAGTCTTGCACATGGTAAAAGCCCTACAGTATTAGCACTTCTGCATGAGTCAGACATGTCAAACCTTAAATACTACTTTTCATGGCAGTGTTAAAAACATAATATATCACCACCCTGCTACTCATTTCAGCCGTCTAGCTGACTTTAATCTGTGCTTTAGTCACTTGTTAAATGCATTACTTACTCTCGTGATACCATATTGTGCAGTCTACTTGTCATGGAGTTTATGATAGTGGAGAACGTCACACGCTGTAATCGTAAAAAATGAATGTATCCTAGATTTTCTAACACAGTTAACTGACCTGAAAGCAAGTGTCCTGGTATGAAGACAACAGTGCAGACGTATGCTTAACACCTGACTGAAGGTTTAGTATTCAGAAACAAAATCCGCCTACAGGAGTAAATCCGCAGGGGCTGCCTTCATATCAGATGAGGTTGCTCTGGTAGTTTGATCACGTATCACCAATGTACTGTGGGTGTTTTATAATTATGTGTTTCTAGAGTCGGGCACTGTTAGATGTAAATGTTTTATAAAAAAGGAGAACTGATTTGTTTGATTTACCATAAGCTTGCTGAAATGGGTGTTTCTGTGCTTTTCTTTTCATTCTCAATAAAGACATAATTTCTTAATGTCACCCTGAGCCCTGATGTTTTACACGCTTCTGTTTGCAGTTTCTCTTTTCATGCCGATTCTAGGCAATAGCTGAGCTTTTCACACACCCCCTGGGGCAAAAAAATTTACACCTGCTTCACCAATCCACAGCACCTTTTAAAAAGCGTTTAAAATGCTGGATTTATTCATGCCAATATACAAACGATTCATAGATCAATTATATGATATTATTAAGAACACTGTCAGGGTTGCCAGGTTTTGGGAAAATCCTCCATCAAGACTATGTTTTAACTACAGTGCCTCTTTGATTTGGTAGGGATCTATTACACCCAATGTACTGATTACAACCCTCAGGAAAAGAGTGGAAGTACAGGTAACTGTATAACTTTTGCTAATGACTCATTAGAAATTGGAACATGCCATTGTTAATGAGGCACCGCTTGCCTTAATTTCTGTAGTTGATGAACACAAAAGTCAAATATTTTCACAGCACAAGTGCATGTGAAGTCAGCTAAAATATTTTCACTTATAGTGAATTTAGTTTTCTTTCACTTCTCCTGCGATTAAGTTAATATAACCAAACTTGATATTTATTAGTTTCATTTTAATTTTCTTAATTTAAAGTTACAACATGTAAAATGTCGCCACTAGATGTCAGTAGATTGCAGATTGATTTTCTTACCCCTTCATATTCAAGTGCTTAATCCTAGCCAAGGTGGCTGCCGTAGGACAAAAATGTTTTCATCTGTAATTAGTGTAGGAGGTCAGTCCGCTGTTTACCTCAGCGGTCAGTATGTCAGGTGAGAAGCGTCCATGTCTATTTACTCTGGAGGAGACTGTAAAACTTTGTGAAAGGAGTCCGATACGGGTCGATGAGTCAGTGAAGCTCACTGCTGACAGACAACAGCAATACTGAGGTGAGTTGTTGAGGATATCCTGAACTTTTCTGTCGGTAAACGCTGCTGTTTTTGCTGCTGTTAGCGAAACCTTTTTTGAAGTGGATCAAACATTGTCAGACTCGAACACTTAGCGAACAAACTCTCATATGATGTGAGAATATTATCAAAGTGTTTATGGGACACTCAAGCCTAACATTAGCTGCCATAATGGTAGTTTATAACCAGCTGTTTTTGTTAGCCGGCTCGTTGTCAGCTATCTGGAGACGGGAGGGTCGCATAATTAATCTGCTGGCAAGTAATGGCGACGATATTGGGAATAAATAAGCATGGTTATGCATGTTTTCATGTGTTAGAGCCCTGACTTCAGTTCAGGAGATGAGGCTTGAGGCGAGGAGGAAGAGGATGACGTCGTATCCCGACGCTGGTCACATTGTCTCTTACCTTCGCGTTTTTGTTTCTTTGGTGAGGGGACCCCTTCTCAGATAATAAAACATAGGTATGATCCTTCATATCTTGAGTCTGAAGGTGCATCCAATATTCATATTTGCGCTTGTCTCTTGAGCACAGAGATTTCTCCAGATTAGTGAATCTTTTGATGATACTATGTACTGTAGATGATGAGATATTCAAAACCTTTGCAGTTTTATGTTGAGGGACATTATTCTGTCCATAATATTGTGGATGCAGTTTTTTTGCAACCTCTGCCCATCTTTGCTTCAGACAAAATCTCCTTCTCTAAGATGCTCTTTTTATACCCGGTCATGTTACTGATCTGCCAGTTAATCTAATTAGTTGCAAAATCTCCCTCCAGCTGTTTTTTTTTAAGTACCACTTACTGTTCCAGTCTTTTGCTGTCCCCATCCCAACTTTTTTGAGACATGTTGCAGCCGTCAAATTCAAAATGAGCTAATGTTTTTCACAAAATAGAAAAATGTGTCAGTTTAAACATTTGATATGTTTTCTATGTTCTATTGAGAATAAAATATGGGTTCATGAGATTTGCAAATCATTGAATTCTGTTTTTATTTACATTTTACACGGCGTCCAAACTTTTTCGGAATTGGGTTTGCACATTACACTCTTCAGTAGAGTATCTCAAATAACGCATGACGTCACTGCTAATCTAACAAGAAAGGAAACGAAACCTAACCTGAGCAGCTTGTAGACATGCCCACTCAAGACACAACAATATTAACCCTCTGAGTTCTATGTGATCTTCAGCGACAACCCCAACCCTAACCTTGACATTAATCCTAGGCAATAAGAATATATAATTTTTTTTTTTATTAAATTGTTCTTCCAAGTCTTGGCAATTAGGGAACAGAGGAAATAATCATTCTAACTGACACACATCAAAACCTGCTCACAATTTTTACACAAAAGTCAGTTTTGCCTTTGTCCAAAATCAAGGTTTAGGGCAGCGTTACCTCCTGTGATGACTTAGACCTCAGAGCGTTAATGGACAGAGGAGACTGAAACTGAAAAGCAGGTGTCACTTGATTTTACTCCCACCCCCACCCCCGTCTTTCTTCTTTCTCTAGTGGTTCCATATATAATACTTTCCTCAACCTGACAGGACTCACACTGATGCTTTCCTATCTCCCCTCACCACACACACAAACATGTTGTTGTCAGCCGCACACACTCATGTTAAAACAACCGAAATAAGTTCAGACAAATCACAGTTTTAAGCAGAGATTACTTAATTACTCAGATTACTTCTACAAAATAGTTCAACTTAATTAAAAGTAACCACTTAAATTAACTCAAAAAGAAAGAAAACATCAGAGAAACTAAAAATATTTTACGTTAAGGTCACATATTTTAATCTGTTACTTTGTACTTACGACTTTAAGATGCTATTAATAAAGGGACATTCACTGCATTTCTCTGTCTACATTTGTACAGTTTTAGGCTTTGCATGCATTTCAACACCATAAAAGATGTGGATTTGTAAATATCAATAAGCTGTTTGTATTTAGATTTTGGTCCAGATGTCCTGAAGCCCTTTTCCAGAAGATAGGTGGATAAACAGTCCACTAGAGGGGTCTCTGTCAAGGTACTTTCAGCTGCTCCCTTATATAAGATTTTAGCAGTAGCTTAACATCAGTTTATTAAGGGAAAGTAAATCTTTAGTATGTTTACAGCACATTAACGTTTTATAAATGATGTCTTGTCAGAATGTGGGGCAGCAACATTTTGTGGTTTAATCTAGGAAAGTTTAAAAATGTAACACAGAATATTTCTTGCCTTTGTCAGAGAAGGTGGATTTTTGCAAACTAGTATCCCTGTGAATAAAAACTGCAGTGCAATCCTTTCTTCAAATACCAAACCCCCCGCTGAGCAGCCCTATGCACAGAGTCTCTGCATCATGTATCAGAGACCTCAAAGCTCTGGAAACAGACAGCCTACGGCAGCTAACTTTCTCCGTCTCTGTTCCCTCTGCCTGCTGCTGTTTGAACTGAAATGTTACCCTCTTGTGCATCACCAATTATATTCCCATGTGTTAATTTCTCATGAGCTAGGAAAGGTTGTTTTCACTGACTAAAGATGCATCTTCACATTATTCTCCCTCTGATCTCATTAAGTCAAACCCGGGAGAAGCATACATCACCACGGGCCTGCAGCATCAGCATCTCAAAACATGGCCTCCATCTATGTCTCGCCATCCCTCTCTCTATGAGATGTCTTGTCACCACTGCGAGCCACCAATTTACTGATACTTCATGTCAAGTGTGTTTACCCTCCCTCTCAGACAGCTGTCACTCTCTCACCCATCTCCAGCCATCACTTTAAGGGACAAGTCCAAATATTCTTATATTTAACATAAGTAGCAGAATGCTTATTAAGAAACAAGTGGAATAATTATTTACTTACAGTATATTTAGTCATATGCTTGATGTCTGCATGTTTTCTGTGTGGTTGTACTGTATTGTCATGTTTTGAAAGTGTGAGGATATCTAGGGATATTCTGTCCTTGCCAGAGAGACAAGATGGCTAGAGTTGTTTAGACTCATGGGGTGAATATCCCAGAAGTTTAAACAGTATTCTCAACAATGATAATTCCAGGAAATTTTCAAGGATAGAAGGGAGTTGTATAACAGTATAGAGGGATCTTATTTCTTGAAGCAAGCTATCCTGATCCTGCAGATTGTCCTCAGACTGCTCATGTTTGTGTGAATAAAGGAAACAAATCTGAAAACAGTGGGTCTGATTTAAAAAGAAAACCTTCAGGCTTGGACTTGTCCTTCCAATAACACCACTTTCCAGCAGTTGAACTGACAGTGAGACTGCATCATGTGAACCACACATAGTCATGGTAAACAGAAAGTCCACCCTCTGTCAGTTCTAAGGTTTAACATATCAGGACATAATAAAAATCATCTGGTCCGTAGCAGGTCTTAAAATTAGGTAAATGAAAAAATGTGTCAAATTACAGCGTGTCATTATTTATTTAACAAAAATGAAGCCAAAATGCAGAAGCAGTGTGTGAAAAACTAAGTACAGTCTTACAGCTTCCATAGGAGTTAAGAGGGTAAGTAGTAACCAGGTGCACTTGATTAACTGATCATCAGTAAGTGTGAGCACCTCTATAAAAGCAAAGGTTTTGGCAGTTTTGTGGTCTGGAGCATTCAGGTGTGTGTTAACACAATGCGACAATCTTCCCATGAGTGGACGTCCCAGTAAATTCACCCCAAGGTTAGACTGTGCAATGCTCAGAGAGACTGCAAAAAACCCAAGAGCTACATCTCAGACTCTGCAGGTCTCGGTTAGCATGTTAAATGTTAAAGTGCATGACAGTATAATTAGAAAAACACTGAACAAGTTTGGCTTGTTTGGAAGGGTTGCCAGGAGAAAGCCTCTTCTCTCTAAAAAGAACATGGCAGCACGGCTTAGGTTTGCAAAGTCCCATCTGAACAAACAACAAGACTTCTGAAAAGTAGATACCAAAGTGGAGATGTTTGGCCATAATGCACAGCACGACATTTGGTGAAAACCAAACTCAGCATATCAGAACAAACACCTCATACCAACTGTCAGCACGGTGGTGGAGGGGCGATGATTTGGGCTTGTTTTGCAGCCACAGGACCTGGACACCTTGCAGTCATTGAGTCGACCATGAACTCCTTTGTATACCAAAGTATTCTAGAGTCAAATGTGAGGCCATCTGTCTGACAGCTAAAGCTTTCCCCAAGTTGGATCATGCAACAGGACAATGATCCCAAGCACAGCAGCAAATCTACAGAATGGCTGAAAAAGAAAAGATTCAAGGTATTGCAATGACCAAGTCAAAGTCCAGACCTCAACCACACTGAAATGCTGTGGTGGGACCTTAAGAGAGCTGTGCATAAACAATTGCCTGCAAACCTCAATGAAGTGAAGCTCATTATAAAGAAGAGTGGGCCAAAATTCCTCCACAGCGATGTGAGAGACTGACAATGATTAATTTAAGCTATTGCTGCTAAAGGTGGTTCTACAAGCTACTGAATCATGCGGTGCACTTAGTTTTTCACCCACTGCTTCTGCATTTTGGCTTCGTTTTTGTTAAATAAATAATGACACGCTGTAATATGTCATGTGTTGTGGTTCATCTGAGGTCGTAGAACATCTGAGAACAAGATTATTTTTATCATGTCCTGATATGTAAAACCTCAGAACTGAAAGAGGATGTGCTTTGTTTTTACCACAACTGTACACACCTATCACCCATAAATCAGAATCCTTGAAATTAAGCAAGAGATTATCAGCACAGTGTGGCGTATCTCTCCATAAAACTAGCTCATTTAAAGTGACTAATATGTGGTTTTGACACATAAATCATCTTTTGTCGAACATGAGTTCCCTCTGCAGGTGAAAATGAAGAGAACACGAACTGTGCGTCATGTTGATAATGCCACACGCCACTTGACATTTTTCTGTTGAAATGACAGACAATGAGGCACAATGAGAGTGAGTGTGTGTGTGTGTGTGTGTGTTGCTGTTCTCTACTCCACTGCAGCTATTTCTGCAGTGAACTGGTGCTTCTTGATGATGTTAGCTAATAACATGTCCTCTGTGAAAGTCATCATCATCGCAGTAAATGACAGAGCAGAACAGAGAGGGTCACAAATGACTCCACATGTATTTGAGCTGATGAGTGTGCCAACACTTCACTGATAAGACATGCTTTGACATAATTGTGGCAGGATTTATCTTTTCAACTTGGGTCATTCCAGACTTCTTTTTTTTTTCCACAAGGCTGGCGTCAGAAATGAGCTGTAACATAGATGAGATTATCTTTTATCTTTTTTCACTAATTTCTGCAAAGTCAAAATCTGACCTTCAAAAGCCAGAACACGGCTTTTCTGTTTCTCTCGCCGTCACTTATTTGCATCTTCTCTCATGAACACACACACGAGGTACAGCTGAATGGAATGTCTGTCCATCTCTGTTGGGTTTCACTGACACCCTCCATTACCTTGACATCAAAGGAAAACTTTCTATGTGGTTATGCAGTTGATATAAGACTGCATGCAATACAATATGGAAAATATGATAAACAGTAGAAGCGCGATTCTTCTTACTCTTGATTGTGAGTAAGAAGCATTGTTTCTGACTAAAAAGAAATACATATTGTACTGTAATCCTGAGGCTTTGCAGACAGGCAGGTTTGGTGTTATAACGTTATAAATAAGTCTCCCTGCATTGGGAGTGACAATAAATCGCAATTTAATCTGAACTGAAAAGCTGCACAATGCCCACAATATAAAGTGGAAGGTGAAGCCCAATATTTAACAGAAGGAGAAACATTTGAAACTATATTGTCTTTACTGACAGTAGCACAGTCTTGGGCATACAGACTAAAAGATGCTCATTTAAATACCATATTTGATCTGAAAATGGGTGCATAACAGCTGTCCTGGCGGACCAATGTCATATCCAAGGTCGGACCTGGGGATGGTAGTAAATGGACTCCTTCTGAGCAGCCAGAACACGTAGGCACGTACCACATGAGCAAAATGCCTTCTTTAGCAAAGTCCATAAACTGGTCGGTTATTTGGGACCATTACTGCACGTCCAGGGGCGTGTCAAGAAGGAAGGCATGGGGTGTTTCTACGTTATGCTGCTTTCTTCTTCTACTCGTATTTGGTTGCAAATATCGTGCTTTGCACTCCATGCCATTTTTACTTTAAAGCTGTAGTTACTGCTTACTTTGCTGCTTAATCCGCTAATAAATTATACTGTATTATTATAGATAGAGTTCCCTAGAAGTAAATATGTCATTGAAATAATCTCCTGGTGCAATATAAAAGTGATATACGCATTAATGAATAAATATCTATGAACTAACCATAGAAAGTATATGATTATGAAGGTGAAGTTAAATAAGGAAGATCTGAAATCACTCATCTGCCTGCTCTCCTGGGTGTTCAGCTGCTAGCCTATTCTTCACATCACTTCCATTTTCCCACGCTGTCAAACTCAGTATTGACATCATTACTGCAGTCCAATCACTTCTTCTTGGCCGCCTTATGCGAGCCAATCAGAGCTCTTCTGCCATTCTGCCTTTCAGACTAGCTTATTAATTGAATTCAGTATCTCAATAAATCATGTTCAGTTCTCCCAAATGATCTCTCCTTAATGAACTGTAGAGAGGCACTTTTACTTTAAGGTACTTTAAATGTATTTTGATGCTAAACATTTTGTATAGAATTTAAGCAGGATTGTGACTTTTACTTAAGGGCCTAAACACTTCTTTTCATCACTTTATAAACAATCTCGTGCAGCAGCACTTTTCACATAATGCTGTGTGTATGAGGGCACAGGGCTGCACGCCAGGCTGAAAGTTGTTCCCAGTGTTATCCACACCAGTGCACTAAACTGCATTTGTTCTTGATCAAATACTCTTACTCTTACTTATTACTGTGCCATGTAATAAGGCATGTTATTTGTAAAATGTTCCACTTTGATTTTTTAAGGATCTGTGACTTAAAAACGCAGCAACAAAACATCTGTTTTTCGGTTTAGGAGAGTTATTTGAGGAACAAGTTTACCAAGTCTAAAATTGCCTTTTTTCCAAAATAAATGAAAAGGGGAAAAAATTCCACTTTGGAGTATTTTTGCAACTAATTAACAGCTGAAATAAGGAAGGACTAGTAAAAACAAAAACATGCCAACAATATAGTCACAGACCAGACCACACTTTAAAAGGTAAAGTTAGCTATCCCCCATCACCATATGGCACCATACTCATTATAAATAAAACTCTAATTTAAAAAAAAAGCAGTGCTCTTAGATAATACTCTTTACACAGAAGCTATGGTTTGAGGTTAGGGTTAAGGTAGGTCTCCAGGAAGATAATGGCAACACGACTGTGAGCATAAATTTGTTCTCCAAGAAAAGATAGGCCTGTCAAAGGATGGTGTTGCTTTCACATGCTCTTCCAGCGGGATTCCAGTAGATGGCGATGTGCGCCTACAAAACTCCTTCGGGCTTCACAGTGACTCAGTGCATGTGTGAATCTAGAGCTGCTTTCCAGGCCACTTCTCTGCTGTAGCGTTAAACACGCCAACATACAGTATACTGGAACGTGACCATATTCCAACCAATGCTGTTTAAATGCCAACACTACGTTTCCTGTATATTCTGCCACAACCTTCACAGCTTTGTCTTATGTAACAGAGAGGGCCTCCCCTGTGAGGCCCTGATACCTGACTGTTAATGACAGCATATATGACACAGATAATAATGAATCACAGTTGCTTGGAGGTTAATATATAAAATATATCATCCCATAGTTTTGTGTCAGGTTTCCAGGTGTAAACCAATACACATTACATAGCTGTAATAAACACAATGTGGATAATTCGAATGGTTTTTGTGACAGCCCCAAACTTTTCTCACACAAGTCAACATGAAAAATAAAACATCTCCTTCCCAAATCAGCTACTGTTACCCATCCAGAACAAGCAATTCAACTTCTGCAGTATCCTCAGATGGCCCTGGAAAGGTGGGAGGAATATTCGTGGTTCTTGAGAAGATAACAGAAGATTGGAGAGAGGGAGAGAATGAGTGAGAGAGCCAGGCCTGTGAGTGTCTGTGGGAGGGGAAGGGGCCTCGTGGAGAGGAAAATCAAACCCACCCAGGGCTCTTCATACGTCACCGTTCACATCACAGATGTTCCCACAGACACTCAGTGTGGGCTGTGGGCCGAGGCGTGTATGAGCCAGTATGGCTTGTAATGGACTTTTCTTTCTTTTGTTTGTTTGTTTCTTTCTTTCTTTTTCTTTTGGATTGTTTGTGCCTGCATTATGATATGTAGGCTTGCTGTGTGCGTAAATGGAGACTTGAGTGCAGCAGTGATATTTAGAAGTATTTGTTCTGAGTAGGAGCTGTGAAAAAAAAAGAAAAGAAAAAGTAATGAAAATAGCTGTGTGATGCTTGTGAGGTGAGTGCAAGAGAGCTATATAGTTTCTCTCTATATATATATACACATATATATAACTGCTGAAATATAGAAAAAACAGGTACTGATCTCAGTGTACATCCCCTTGAATATAGGTTTCTTGATAAAAAAGTAACAGAAAAGGAGAACTTGTGTGGGCGAGCCCGGTTCTGTTTCCACGTCCAAATGGCAAAAACAAGGGGAGTTGTTATTGATGGAAATTAAAGTATTCAAATGCGTGTCAAATGAAAAGAATATAAGCTACCTCTCCAAAACAGCTTGAGGTGAGAGTGTGCGCAAAAAATAAAAAAAAAACCGCAGCCTCACCTCCTAGACTCTTTTGAAGTGGTTTACGTGAGTACTGAGAGAGAAAAATAGCGTTTGAGCCCAGATCGGCTGCCTTGTTTA
>VVAS01000111.1:5636-16747 GCA_015103295.1 Ptychochromis oligacanthus
TGGTGGGGGGGTGGGGGAGCAGTTCCCTTCTCAAACAATAGGTGGCAGTAGGACACTTGGATTAAGATCCAGACCATGTGCTCGCCTCACTGGCCTTGTTATTGTCTGTACACATGCCCACACTGTCTCTCACACACTCTGAGAGTCAGCTTGTGTCTTAACTACTGTAAGTCCTCTGACTCACATTTGGCTTTTAGTTCCTCCTTGCCAAAATGTGTGTCTGTGCTTCTCTATGCATGCGCGCAAGTTCCCTTTCCCAAGCAGCAAAGCACACTACTGCAATGTTGTTTACATGCCAACTTCCTCTTTGTTAGTCCATGTGAGTCACAAAAGATAACAAATAAAATGATACCCCCTTCTGTTATTGTAGCCTTGTAAATATTCGTAATGGTTTCCCGCTCAAAGGAACAATTTCCACATTTTCTTTTTTTGGGGGGGGGGTTCTCTTTTCATTTCCTTTTCCGTCTTTCATGTTTAGTCAATAAAGTGCTATTGCAGAGGATGTCACAAAACAAGAAAAATACAGGTTTCTTGTCCTGGCCTGTAATTACATCATATCACAGCATGACTTATATTAATTTTCAACTTATTTGGGGGATGTTTTCCTAATTTCCTCACTCTGCTCTGGTACAGTGGATGATGAAAAGCAGTCATTTAGGATTCTAGATACTGATTTAGGTTATGAATGGAGTACAGATCATGTCCTATTACCTAGTGTCAATCCTGAGCTTTCAAAAAAAAGAAATTATTTTTCATCTGAGTTTTACTTGGAACATAGGGAAGCCTGTGGAAACCACAAGGTTGTTTCCATAGGCCCCAGTGCAAAAGGAAACAAAGAAAAAGCCACAAGTGGCTCAAGTCCTCAGGTTTGTCTGCTTTGAAGTCTTGTCTCCGAGATTAATTGGGCTGTTTAATCTGCACAGTTCCTTTTTAGAACACTTTAAGCTTTTTGTCAGTGCCACAAAACAAAAGCCCTTTGGATATCTTCAGGGCTTAAAGTTTTTACCATGTGGCATATTTGTGTCAGATGGATTTCTGAGTGGGAAGACCGCTTTAGATCAGTAAAAGGTAGATCACAAAAAGAAGTTGGGTACTAAGTTGTATATAGAGCACAGCAACAGCTTTTTTAAACGGTGTCTTTAACTGCAGTAAACACATTGCCTCATCCAGTGTCTTTATTGTTCACATTTTTCAGGTGGAAAGAAACCTGCTTGTTTACTTTATCTTAATCAAGTGGAAGAACAGCTTATCATCTATCTTCTATCTAAAATGAAACAATAAAACAAACAAGTCTGGGAAGTCACTGGCAAGGCCCATGACTTGGGCCCTATTTTTCAGGGCTTCTAGCATAGCCAGCAGAGAGCCGGCCTGGGACTTCCTCTTCTGTGCACTGTTTGTTTATTCTGCATTTACAAATGCAGATTAAAAAAAATGAAAATCCAAATAGTTGTCAGACTGTGGCTTATGTTTTGGAGATTGTTCTATTGATTTTGGAAAATGCAATCCTTCATTTTTTTTCTCTCCAACCAAAGTGCTTACCTGCATTCATACAAAGCTAGCTCAAGTGTGAGTAGTCAATAGAACTCAGACTACAAGCAGGAAAATGGAAACCAGAAAGCTTCAGATACTAAAACCTATCAAATAACCAAACATTTCTTCAGTGGATTGTTAAATAATACTGTATATATGGTGTCAATATTTTAGTTGACAGTTACTCTGTGGCAAATAACAGAGTTACCTCTACAGAAAGTCTCTCATCCTGCTGTCTGACAGACTCCATCTTTATGGTCTTAGGCTACAGCTCGTAGTCTTTGTTGTGCTCTGCAGCCTCAGTGAGCTCAGTGTAGCGGCACATGAATCAGTTCTCCACCTACTGCAGGTTCTGGTTGAAATGGTGCTGTGAGTTGCAGCAGATCTTCAGAGCAGAACAAGGACTACCATAGCCAGCTGCAGTCCAAGACAGTGGAGTTGGAATCCATCTGACAGTGAGACTAGAGACTCTTTGGTGAGCAAGCTGAATGACACTGAGGACGGCCACACCAGCAGCTCGGTCAGCCTGTATGGAAACATGAGAGAGTAATGGCCGGGATTGGCTGGTTAGCCACAACTTTGAAGATACGAATAAGGTTGTTGTCCACTGGTAAACTGATGGCGTCATTCTCGTGAATGAAACCATTTTTAAAAATATGGTAAAATAAGTTGGCAGAAATACTAAGGCAGTCTACCACAGTAAAGTCTGTGTGTGGGAAATCAGCATTAGTTTATTTGGGGTCTGCCAAAGCCACTTAAAAACAGTATTGACATATTATAATTTCATGAACTTGTTATGGCAATGCTACTTGCCTTGGTGGATGTCAAATCTAAAATTTACTGCCCCTTTAGCTTTGAAATTTGTTTAAAAAAACTCAAGAGGGAAGTAATTCTGGTTCTGCAGCTGCTAGGTACTTGGTTTTGGTTCAGAACACTTGCCTGCTGATTGTGGAAATGACACTGACAAACGTTGTGAGCTTCGATGGAAAAAGTGATGTTGCCGGACACAAAACCAAAAAGCTGAAATATGTTAAACAGCTCTGAGTGTTCAACTGTTAGTGAGCATTTGATTCATTATTAATGTAAAAATATTGTGTGCATGTACTCTTAGTTCACATTATACCTAATAAACAACTGGCACACCTCAACTTCAGAAACAGTCGCTGCTATCAAGAAACTTCTTTTCTTCTGGGTTTTTTTTTTTTCTTTCATAGCCCAAGCATGAATATAAAGCCACTGTATAATAGTGTGCCGTGCAAGCAGAGGGTGAACTTGTATTCTCTGTTCTTGGTTATCTAAGTTGTTGGCCTCCTGTCTTTTACTAGACACACTTCACTCTTCCATCCACTTAACACATCACAATTTATTGGTAGTTTACCTGTAATTAACATGAAACCCACATCGTGTTTTGTGATCAGCACAACTCATTACCTGTGACAGAGAAATCAAGTCTGCAGCTGTTTTTCTGCCTGAATCTATTCCATCACTTCACACTCACTAATGGCTCTGTTTACTTGTCTTTTTCTTTACTGACTCGGCTCTCTCTCACTCTGTCATTACAACTTCTTTGAGCTTCACTCTCTTTGAGTCACTGGCATCTTCCTTGTGTCCTGATTGTTCGATTTTGGTTCAAATCAATTTTCCTTGCTTCATCGATTGTTGTGTACATCTTAGTAAATCACATTTTCGTCTCTGTGAGTCTCCTTTTAATCTTGCAAGAATGCCTTCTCACATGAGTACTGCCATCTTTGACCTTTTTTTTAAACAGTCTTACTGGATATTGGTAATTCCTCTGTTCTTCTATCACAGTTTACTGTCTTATGTTAAACCTGTTAGCTTATCTGCATTCAGATGGATAAATAATAACATTGCTTATGAAAAGGCTAAATCCCAATTCATTCCAAAAGGCACATATCATCACCAACTCATTTATTTCCCATTTTGCTGAATGAATAGGAAAAGCCAAGAGCAAAATATTAGCCCTGAAGTTATTTGCATCTGCATTTATTTATTCTTCAGTTCTAAATTAATTTTAAATGATCCATAGTATGATGGGGTTGTGTCATAATGTGCAGAAATACTTTATTAATCATGATTTTAGCTGTTTTAGTGCTGTTGCATTAAATTTTAATGGCTTCAGGCTCAAATTTAACAAACATTTATATATTCATTCAGTTATTAATTGTATCCAACTACTTTAGCCTATCAGACAGCTCAATCAGGGAGAAAGAACAGTTTCACAAGTGGAATGGTATAGACTTACAGTGGGGCTGATTCTGAGATGGATAAATTCAGTGTTGAAGAAGTCCTATTCAATTTTGTTTCTTTAGGAATCAAAAGAAATTAAAAAGTGCCTTTATTTGGCAAACATGTCCTCATGTACTGTTATTTTACAAAAGAACACCCACATCCTCTAAGTGTAAATTGTTTTTCTTTTATAATCTTTGCAGTTTTTTGTGTATTTGCGTGTATGTTTGTGTGTTTGTCCTTCTCTGATATATATTTTGATACCATCAGGGGGTCTCTTCACACCCCCTGCAGGAAGCAGTTCTCACATAGTGGACCGCCCGTGGTTACAGCCACGAGCTCCTGGTGTTGGGTGACATGAAAGGGCTACAGGGTAGACAGCTGATGCACACGCGCATACTTACACAAACATAACAGAAGCTTGCCCACAGAAATGTTTTGCAAATGCTGGAAACTATTGAATATGTCCTCTAGGAAATGTTCCCTCTAACTGTTTTAACTCAAACTCTCTCTTATTGCTTCAGGTTGTACATGGCATTGCCCCTTGCTAAACAACCTTTGTTTTGTCCCACTGCAGTTCAAAAATAATTCTCCATCACTTTTAGTGTTCAAAAGCAATTTCTTTTTGATGTATCACTGTTTGGCAGATAGAAACGGGCAGATAATTTATCATCTTTTTGTAGTCAAAAGCTTGTTATCTCAGTCCTTCAGGTACATATCTAAACTGTCATTTTATAATAAAAAAGACTTGATCATATTAATTTTGCAACATTCCTGTTTAATAACAAGTCAGCAGCACTGCTACCAGGAATACTGGCAGCACCTTCATGCATTCATGGCAAGACTTTGAAGCCAAAATAGAGGATACCACCCATCGAATTATGTTTTAAATGGTGGTAGGATGGGAACAATTAAAAAGTCAGTGCCTGTTTGTAAATCTCAGGGCAATTTTCTATCTATAGTTCATTTGCTCTGAACTAAGTCAGTTGATGAGTCTACTGCAGGAATCATCAGTCTTTACTATCAAAAGAGCCAATGCGCACTTTTCCCAGTATCACTGATGCTTGGTGAGTAGTTGGTGAGTGTTTGCAGACAAATTGGTGTGTTCCATGCAAATTATGGGCACCCGCAATTTGCAATTTGCAATCTGCTAGCAACCAAAGCAATCACAAGGAGGTTTTTCCTGCAGCACCTTCTTTGTGATCGATTTCACCTAGTGACAGCTTGGCACCTCCAGCAACCACTTGTCAACCTGTTAGGGAACATGTTTTTCCCTAGCAAACACAGGTTGCCAAGGACTTGCCAACCGATCTCTAGGACTGTGTGACTGGGGCCCATGTTTGCTCATGTGTTAGCAAAAGACTTGTAATCACGAAAGTTTCAATTCGTAGTTACAGAAGGTTTTTTTTGTTTAAAAAAAAAAAAAGCCATTGGTGAGTTGTTTTGGTAAACATCAGAATTACTATGTTCACACCTGCCCAAACAAACTGCACCAAAACACAAATCAAACTAGTCAGATGTAATCTGGACCAAAAAGTGTCGGACTATTCACCACCCTTATAGGTTATTGTACTACAGATTGAAAATTAAAGGTGGCACAAAGTCTTAAGTTGATTGCAGTCATTCACAGAACTTCAAATTGTTAACACTTTTTCAAAACTGTATTCAAGTTAGAAACTTTTCATTTTAGAGGTAATTTCTTAAGACCTGTGATATTTCAATACAACTTTATCTGCATCTAATATGCTATTCAAATAATGGGCCCTTGCCTTCTCATTGTGATTTTTTTTTTACCTGTGTAGTGTTATCAGATGGCATGTTCATGCACAGTATGCAAATCAAATAAGTGGGTGGGGAGCTGGCATTGCCAACTAAACCAAGCAGGTTTTCTTTTGATTCAAAAGAGACTTTTCTTTTTCTAAACTAAGGATGAAGAATTCTTTCAAAAAAAAATAAAATATATATATATATATTTTTTTTTTTTAGTTAGAAAGTAAGATTGTGGATTTCATCGACACTTTCATTGTTTAGAAAGTCATCTATCAGTTAAAACTAATTATTTCTTTGAGTGATAGTAATTTCCATTTTATAAAACATACTTTGATTGTTTATTTACTTACATCTTTTACTCAGGACACAAATTTTACATTAGCTGTACTTATGCTTGTATTATCAGAACTAATGTCAATTCTGATATGTGAGGTAAAGGTATAGTTTAGGATTATGGTTTAATATTTATGAAAATTAGTTTACTGCACCATAGAACGTGTACTGTGACATATGATATGGAATTAATAGTGTTGGAACATTAGGAATTTAAAAGAGGATTTTTGTGTGTGGCACTACTTTGACAGGGTGGGCAGGACTGACTCTGCGCATTAGGGAAAACAGATGAATACTCAAAGGGAAAAATGCAGAAGCTTAAAAGAGTAAGTAAATTGCTGGAGAAAATGATAGAAAGATAAAAGTGAAAAGAAGAGAAGAGTGTTCAGCGATGTATAACACCAAGAAGAGATATGAATCATTAACCCTCGTGCGTTCCTCGGGGGTCCTCCGGTGCCCCTCCCTCCTCGACCGCACGGGGGCGGGGCGCAGGGGTCCTCGCCGACCCCCCTCTCTCTCTCTCTCTCTCTCTCTCTCTCTCTCTCTCTCTCTCTCTCTCTCTCTCTCTCTCTCTCTCTCTCTCTCTCCCCACCCATTCTCTCTCTCGCTCTCTCACTCATAAGCTACTCAGCTTTCTATCTCTTAGTAAGGCTATGTCATCGACCATTATAAAATATGCTTCTCGCTGTCCTTGGTGCTGAAGTTTTGCCAGATAAGACAGCGGAAAACTTTAAATGATCCTTAAAGGACCAATTAACCCCTGCATACTGTTAACACTCCGTATAATCTCCTTGTCCTAAGTGTCAAAAATGACGCACCGTCACTAAACCACTTAAAATAAAGCAGCTTGAATTTTGAAACCCAGATGCATGAAGAAACAATCCCTCATTCATTACAAACTTAGCTCACAGAGCAGGACGACTGAAATTAATCAATAGACAGTAAACAGCACTAGTATAGCAGGTAGTTTTAAATCAATGTTATTGAAGCGAAGCTATTACAGTCAAAAACAAAGTGATATATTCTTATAAAATGAACATGAAATTAAATTTTTCTCTTTTTTTAAAACATTGCCCCCGCCCATAAGTCATATAAACAACAACAAACATGAATAAAACAGAATAATTGACGGAGATAGACTAAGAAATATAGAATTAAAGAAGAAACAGAAATAAAGAAAAAAAAATATATATATATACACACATTTCTAAAGCCGAGCTACATCTCAGCATATGATAATTGCTAATACCTCTATTATAACATAGACTACACCCATTTGGGGTATGGAAGTCAAAACCAGGATAAAATCCAGATATTCATAACCAATTCCGAGAGCTTTTTGTTACAAGCTGTTGAGTATGCCATTAAGTGGTAACCTATGTAAGCGCGATGGTTGACCGCTAGAGGTCAGGCTTGGATCACAACAGGAAAAATCCATGTACGCAAACAATAAATAAATGTGGTGATTTGTAGTGGACTTAGTGGAAATGTGATGGCCACCACTGCTACATCAACTACTAATATGAATACTAAGGCAGTTACTGACAACCGAGTACATAATAAGACTTGGGTCAATTGGAGTAAGTCCCTTTTAAAAAAATTAGCTTCAGGGGTGTTGATCACTGAGGGAGAGTCACTTAAAATGTTTCACGATTTTTGCCGCAAGCAAATGAACAAACAGACAAATACATTTCTGTTCAGTTCCTAAAATGCAACCTCATTTTTGTATTTAATTTTACTAGAACACATCTTTTAGTCTACGTTTAACTGGATGTATCCTTTACAGCTGGTAACAGTGGCAATTAAAAAAAATATTTCTCCACGGGTCACGTGATCGGTCAGTAGGGAAGAGCGTGACGCAGCTGTTACCAGCATGACGACAAAGCGCGTTCGGTTTTGGGCGGAAATAGTTTGAGCTGCTCACCGTCTCTGCGGTCTCTGCGACTGCTGAAGTCACAGTTAGCTGTAAACTCTTATTCTCCTAATAAGTACTAATCTTAACGTGCTGTTCATTCTCCTTTCAGTTTAGCTAGTGATTCAGATTTTACTCAAGCGTATGCAGTAGGCTAATAACAGTACAGTGTTTATTTTCATTTAGTTAATGCTTAACTTCCAAGAGACTTGTTTTCTTCCTAGAAGCGTTTCAAATGAATTGTCATATGGATTGCAGATAAGATAAATGCATTGCGTTATCTTGATTTGGTCATTTGATTTATTTTCTTAAAACCAAGCACAATGATCACCCTTTTGGGGGGTATTGGGCAGTTTCATCGCCTGCGTAAAACCTGCGTCATCAGTGCATATACATGTGTCTTGACGTTTCTTCAGTTAAGATTTATCAGTTTGATTGAAAATCACAGATGAATCCACATCTGTGGTTGTCCACGTCGAGATCATGTGCTAATCTCGTAGTGCTGGTGGTGCTGCACCCTTCTCATCCAATGCGTAAAAGAGCACCATAACAGGCAGAGCACCGGCATGCTTCACACACTTTGACAGAAAGGAGCCGAGGCGGCGAGTGAGAGTGAGTTGAGTAAGAAAGAGAGTGTGGGAGTGTGGAAGTGTGGGAGGGTGGGAGAGCCCCCCCCGGCAAATGCATCGATGGTTCCACTCCTTCATAACCCAACTCCCCTTCAGCCGTGCGCAGATGGCCAAACTGTCCAAGCCAGACTGTGAATCTGTTCAAACGGCCATAGAATGAAATTGTGAGACTAGATTAGCTATTTAACTCTTCCTCCACTGCTTTATTGTACTTAGTGTGTAGTGAAAGTCAAAGTAACCACACACCCTCTGGCCCAAAAGCACTTGGCTACATGTGAATGTGTGCCGGTCTCTCAGCGTACTCCACGCTTGCGCTAGTTATGCCATGCCGCGAAGTCACTCCGGCGACGAAAGCGGCGGTACCGGGATCTGGCTGAAGACCTCAACTGGACGTCGGGTGCAGGACTACCCACTGAAAGATGTGGAGTTTGGACGGCAGACTATGAATAACGTCGTGGGAGTCGGAGACGGTCTCCTGTCTCCTACCGCGTCAGGTGCGGTGGGAGCGGAGAGGAAGCAGGGCGCCCGGCTGAGTCTGCTGGGGAAGCCGCTGACCTACAGCGCGCAGAGCTGCCGCAGGAACGCACGCTACCGGCGGCTCCAGAATTACCTCTACAACGTATTGGAAAGACCGAGGGAATGGGCTTTTGTCTACCACGCTTTTGTGTGAGTACTTATACTTGTGTAGCAGATAATTAAACAGTACAAGTCATGCAGAATCTTATGTTTATACTTTTCAACTTAATAGGAGTTCCACACCTTTGAAAGCTGAAGCATTAAAATATTTTGCTGGGGAGGAATAAAGCGAAAACATAACTGCTTATGGGATATCTAAACATTTATTTTTTCATAGTAGGTGTTTGCCCGATGATAATGATCAGCATGGGTCATAATACAGACATGGTCTCAGGAGGTGGTTTCATATCCTCTCATCTCCTTCTACCCACCATGCAAACATGAACACACACATGAACACAAACATGTAAAAATTCACTTAAACACTCCTTAAAACTCATTTTCCCTGAATGTCTCATGTCAGTTGTTAAAATGCCTGATACATTTAGATTTTATGAATACACTACTTTTTTAAAAAAAAATGTGATCACCTGTTGTTCCAGCCAAGGTGAGCAGGAAAGACTAGGAACACAAAAGTTGAAAAAGTTGGAAAATGATGGTCAGTTTTAATGACAGGTATGTGTGTGCTAGTGTTTCAAAAAGCAGCCACAATACAGTGCTATTCTCCTCCTACACATTATTGGGATCTCTACCAGTTTGTGGGCTCCTTATGAGATGGTCAGCAAGCTGTCAGCTGAAAAGGGAGAATGTAATAACTGCTGCTTCCTTGCATGATCTTGAATCTTTCATCACTCGTTTCCACAGAGAGTAGCACTGGGAAAAGTCCTGAAGGGACAATTTTAAAGCTGACATGTTGCAGTTCTTAAATTCAAACCAGTCCTCCACTGACCACAGCTTTTTTTCCCCTTTGTTATTTTTCTGGTGTGAAAATGCTTCATGATGAAAATTTCTGATTTCAAAAAACAAGGCAAAAAATAACATCTAGCTTCCTCTCTCTTCATGCAGTTTCCATTAACCAATTTGTGGATTATTGCTAACATTCAGGCTGAGCTTTCCTTGCTCATGTCTGTCAAGATCTGACTAAGCTGACAGGATTTGTTGTTCTATTGCTCTTAGGAATCTTGTGTGTGTCATGTTGATAAACATGACACACACTTACTGTAAACTGTATCTATTCAACACATTCAACAATTGGCAACCCTGAAAGATTCTTCTCTGCTTTGCACTTTTTTTCTGTGCAGATCACCTGTTAGTAGAAGTGTGTAGGTGGTGTTTGTGAGCTGATTTAGCAAGGGTTTCTGAAAGTGGCTCTTGTTTCACTGTCCGCTGTGGTGGCTGTTGATTCTCTCTGTAAAACACATGATATCCAGTGTATATCTATGCATCTCCTTCCCCAGCATTGTTAGATTAAAACACTACATCCATTCCTTGTTCCAGCCAAGTCCTGTGTGACGAGAAGTGCTGTGAGAAGGAAGGGGAGCTGTCAGAGGAGGGGCTCCAGAGCCGGATGCTGACGTTTTATTTGCACAGGCAGGACAGCTGAGGTCGCAGGGGTTAAGTTGTTACATCTACTCATGACCGCAGCCTCCCACACTTTAGTAGTTTTGGATCAGCTGCACATATGAAATGATTTAAAAGTCTCAAACAATTTGCTCAAGTGAGATGAAGAGAGCTTTGGAAAAATAATCCCCTCTGTGTAAAAAAGCATGTGTTGTTAAGTCCACTGGTGGAGAAAGAAAAAGGAAACTTAATAAAGCAAGAGGCAGTGGCAAAAATCAGGTAATTTCCTATTTAATTTACATAATGCAAAAGAAGCAGATATAAAAAGAGGTAGATGCATTAGAATATTGTGGATTTTTATATTTAACAGTCAAAATAAATGTATGGTTCTTGATTGGAATAGGGTTTTGTTGATTTAGAGGTAGACCTGGTAATTTTGAGATAATGGAGGTACTTTTATATGAGTGCAAACTGCATTTCTAGTCACAGAAAAATGCACTTATATTTCAGGGTTTCTGCCAGTATATTGGAAGCGCAGCAGTCTACCAGGCCCAAGTTCCAAGTTTATCCCCCACCCCCCCATTGGGCCTTAGCATCAGAAATAACACTTTAAG
>VVAS01000116.1:5341-15622 GCA_015103295.1 Ptychochromis oligacanthus
GTTAAAAAAAAAAAAAAAAAACGTTGTTGATGATGATGATGACAAAGGCTCATAGACTGGGTTCTCTTTACGTGTTAATCAGGAACTGTATGACAAGTGATTAAGGGTCAGTCCGGCAGCGCTGAGCATCACCTGCCCACACAGGAGCAAACACATGCCAGTCATTACCTGGCTGATTCCCACTGTTTTCCTACAGAACAGAGCAGCAGCTCCTCCCTGACCAAAGCAGAGTGTTTGTAGAGATTCATCACTGTACCTCCGCCCCCCGCGGCCGTGCGCCTCCAAAACCTCACATCAGAACCATCATTTACTTGACACGGCAATGCATCCAAACAACAAGCAGCACCACCAAAGTCCTTTTTTTCCCTGCCTCTTTCCTTTTGATTTCTTTCTGACTCTGTTAAAATTCGGAGGAGGTTCTGTAGAGAAGGTGGAGATATAAATGGGGGGAGGTGGGTTATTTCAGGTGGGATATCCATCGAAGTAGAAACTTCTTAATAAAACATCTCCTCTTTTCTCTCCATCGCTCTTTAGTTCATAATAGATCACAAAAGCGGATCAGATCAGATAGGAGGATCAAACAGCTGGTTTGAAATCTATGTGATCCCTCACAGCCCGGTTTAATGATGACATCCTCAGAACCAGGCCAGAGGTTTTTATCCAGCTCACATAATAGGTTGCTGCTGTTGCTGGTGTGGGGGTGATGAGTAGTCAAAAGAAAGGAACCCCAGGCAAAGTTTCTCCTTTCTCCTCTCTCTCAATGGATGCTGTAATTGAATTATAGCGCATCTGATACTTTTGTGTCCAACCACCCCTCGTCCTCCCTCCTGAATCTCTGCAAAAGATCCCAGCAGTGGCATTTGTCTTGTTTTGTCTCTTGGCTTTGAAAGCAGCTGCTAATAAGAAATAGATGAAAAGCAAGCAGGCTGTTTAAAATCTGGAATGAAGCGATGAATAAATTTAGTGGAAAAAGTTAAAACTTAATCAGCACGTTTGCTCATTAAAATAAACCTATGCTTGGCATCCCAACAAACAGCAGAGCTTAATTGGCGCACAAAGAGGCCCTATCCAGAAATTACGGCTGATCTTTTTACATCCAAAAAAAAAAAAAAAAAATCACAGCACTGCAGGAGAGACAGAGACACAGAGAGAGATGATGGGAGAGTGTGAGATGAGAGGATGGGGGAGTGTGAAAGAAATGGAGATGGAGAGGGAGGGAGAAGCACTTTTAAGCAACCTTTAAAGAAAATACTGTAGTCCCTCACATTGCAATAATAACAGCACAGCCCACATACAAAGGCCCCATCTGTGTACGTCTTACCCATCTAGTAGCTCTTTATCAGCCCACCTACTCAAACTATTAAAATTAATCACTTGAAAACCACATGGAAGTTGTCACATTTACATTGTGTACTGTAAACTGAATGCAGCATCTGTTCAGATTGAGGATTTCTCTTGGAGTATTGCCGGCGCTCTTTGTTCATTTAGAGGCTAACTCACAGTCAGCTAAATCACAACTATCATTATTTATAATGAACCCCACGTAGACTGATTTTCATATACAAACTACTTGTTTTTATCTAAGTAACGATGACAAAATATTGAATTTAGATGATAAAATGTAAGTGAAAAAAGAGAAACAGTTAAGGCTGTTAATGTAAATAAGGATGTAACAATACCAGAAATTTGGTTGGCAAATTCCCACAATGATGTAACAGGGTGTTTGCAGAGCCAGGCTGAGGTAGAATAGTCCAGGGAAAAAACTCCAAAATTCAAAGATTAAATTGTCAGTTTAAGAGATAACCTCAGATATTCTCTGAGATTAAAATGATACATTTAAAGGAAAAATAAAAATATCATGAAAGGAAAAAAAAATCTAAATGAATTTTAGGATAAAGCCACAAATCTATAAAAAGAGCTTTTTATGACAATCAAATTCATCACACCACAGGGACCAATGATAAAGAGAGAACACCACACAGACCTCAGAAAGGAGGTGCAGCAGTATGGATGTTGTAACCAGCTATATTCTTGCATCCGAGTCTATTGTGCTTTGGGTTGGATACCAAACTCGGTACTTTTGAGGGTAACGACCAAATTCAATTGGTACCTCACAGTACCGACTCAAATCTGCATATCTTAGAGGAGGAAAGAGAGTGAGACCATGTGATGTCACTCCTGCGAAGTGTTGAAGAACAACAAACACACAAGGTAATGGCAGCAGCTGTGAGTAAAAGCAGTCTCAGGTGTCCTTACATTTTTCAAATCTCAACGCAGACAATGTTCTCTGCAACATTTGTAGCAGAAAATGCAAAGCTGGACAGGGCAATACATGTAATCTAAGGAAACACCTGGTCAAACACAAGATATATCTAAAAGCTGAATTGCGGACCATACTTGATAGCCTAAAAGCCAAATTCACCAAAGGACCTGCAGCTAACTCTAGCACATCTGTCACCAGGGAAGTTGAGCCCGTGGACGATAATGATGATCAAACTTTAAGTGAGACATCTACAGCTTCATCGAAATCTTCTTCAGATAATTAATTTTTTTTCACTTAGCATTTTTTCCACTGGCTGCACGGAAATTTCTTTTCAGCATGCCGTTTATGGTAAACAAACACATGATGTGAGATAATATGTCCAAAACCTTAGTATGTAACCATAACAAATAACAGCCTAACATTACTATTTAATATTGCAGTATGCAAACACTGTGACGGTGACGTCACCTTTACATTTTACACGCCACACCGAGCTGCTCTGGCTAATTTTTGGCAATGTCTGTGATGCCAGAAAGCAGCCAGAATTTGTTATTTCAGAGCGAGTAAAGTACCAAAAAAAGTACCGTTGAGTACCAGCACCAGTTCAAACATGTGTTGTAGTCTTTGGTACAAAAAAAGCAATCACCTTATCAAATCAGTATGTTGTTTTACTCTAAATAGGCTCAAGTTTCATGTGCTTATATGATGATTCTGACCTAAAAATCACAGGTTTTATGGTGAAATTTCATTGCAAAGCAGCTCATCCACTGCATCATAATACATAGCAAGCACCCTAACCTCTGGTGTGATTAGGTTGATCCAACCTTGCAAAATGAAGAGTGGTCGGGTTCCAACATTTCCCAAAATGTCAAACTATTATTTCATTATTTTATCCTGTCTCGCATTTGTGCTGTACTTTAGCTTTACTTTAGCTCTTTCAATGGGGAAAACCTTATGTCGCTCACAGTATAACCACACTCACCGATTTCACATTCACAAGTTAATCATCATAATCCATCCATTTTCTTCCACTTATCCAATCCAGGGTCGCGGGGGGCTGGAGCCTATCCCAGCTGCCATAGGGCGAGAGGCGTAATCATCATCAATCATCGTCATTTTTAAACATGAGACAATAATTCATAAAATAAAACCAGTGAGTCAACAGTAAAAAGCATGGACTTTCTGTTGAAAAAAATAATCTACTGTGAGATTGTGGGGTTTTGTCACTGAAACACTACGTGTAATGATAATGAACTTGCGCTGAATACAGACTGCACTCGTGGATTAAAACAATCAGTCTTTTGAAGTTATAATAAGCATATTAATGGCAAAAAAGCAAATAATTTTGTAAGCCAGTCGCTGGAGTTTGAAATTCAGCCATGCAATCAAATCTGCTTAATCTTGAAGGCACCATTTCTTACAGTCACACCTGCGCCATGTGACATCACACAATCAGCACTCATGATTTTGAATCTCTGATTGCTTTACTTCTACTACTAACTAAGAGCACACTTCTGTTCAAAGTAATTTGAATCAAATCAGCTGATTAACTGGGTCATTTTAGCCTGCATTAGTTAAACTGCACTTTTATCAACAGGGTTGTTTGCCAGGAAAAATATAACAGATTGTTGCATTATGTAAATTCTGGGTTAATAGACTTAAATGTTTTAAAATTAATTAGCCTAAAAGAGTATGAAAATGATTTAATCAGTAAGTTGTGTTTGAGCTACTTTCAACAATCCAGTTTGAACTGGTTGGCTTGTGAGCTGGCACATTTGTAGTAAATTGCAAACCTTCCCCTACTTTGAAATGTGAGTTTGTGTGTGGCTACATTCTAACATACTATAGAGGACTTTCCATACTGAAACGCGTCCACATGGCCCAAGCTGTTACAGAGAAGTTTAAGAGAGCGTGTGGGCTGCAGCGGAGGCCGTCCTTCAGTGAACCTCTCGCACTCATACCCTCAAAAACTCACACAAGCCCAGCTTGCTCTTGCATTTATGCATGATCTGCACTACCGCTGGTCCCAAGTGCACATTTCATAATTCATGCATACAGTACTGTAGCAACTGGAAATGCAACCATATCTGCATCCAACCCTCTGCTTCATTTCATCAGCAAGTTAGACCGGCCCAGGTTACATTGAGATTACAGCAAACTCCCTGACCCCATAAAATTAACAACTACCTACAGGAGAACAACATGCTAATGCAAGGGGTTTTCCTATAGTTACCGGGACAATGTGCCCCATTCACTAAGATGTGCGGAGAAATGTTGTTAATTTATGGCGAAAATAAGTGTGCGTGCAACACTACCACCAACGCTTCATGACACGTGCACCGGCCAGTTTTGTTTTTACTGCTGTGTTCATCAGAATCCATCTAAATTGACTGCAATCAGCACACTGTCACACCACCATTTCTCTGTATAAGAAATCTCTTTGCCTAGAGGTGTATGAGGGAGAAACGCATAAAGTTGTTCTAAGTGAGAAAAGGATGGAATGGCATTTATATGCTACATTTCTAGACTTACCTTTTCAGAAATATTCATACAGAACTTGTAGGCACTTAATAGCCTATTCAACTTTATGTTCACACCTACAGCCAAATTAATGTCACCACTTTAGACACAGGGAGAACATGCAAACTTCACACAGAAAGGTCCAGAGATCGGGAGATTTGAACCAGGAACCTAGTTGCTGTGAATTCAGTGCTAACCACTGCACCACCATGCCACTCAAGAGAAACCTTTCACCTGACAACAAAAGAGCAAAAGATATTCACAGCAGAAGACAATCAGATAATAGCATCCAAACTGGAAGCCCGTAAGCGAGAAAATAGGAATAACCACACAATATTACTATGTAACCACTATAGGAATAGTGGTTACATTCAAGTGCCACTTCAGTTGATGCAAAAAATTTTAAGACAGCCGGGCCTGCGTTTATGTGCACACATGGTCTAGGGCAGTTCTATATTGGTTGGAAAAGTACAAACAAATTCAGGTAAGAAAACATTGATGAATCCAGGGTTTTTAACTCCTAGAGTACATGAAGACTCTTGAACTTTCTCTTGTAGATAACAACAGAACATTTGATGTGCTTTGCTCATAGCTGAGGCATTTGAGCGACAGAGTTATACGTTTAGTAGGGAACTAAAAGTGGACTGTAATATATCTGCTCATTCAGCCACACCGTCTACTTCCCATTCATTTGAGGCTCACTTTGGAAGGAGCAAGCAGTGAGTGGGTCGAGATACACAAATCTTTAGTTTGATGACTACTGGTTATCCAGTTCCAGTGGATAAAATTCGTGCTGGCTTGCAGATGGCTGCAGATGGCTGGGAGGCCATCTGCAGTTGTGGGAGGGCTAGTGGAATGGCAGAAGTGACTTTGCATGTTCACGGCTATTATTTTGCACCTTCGACTTTTTTTTTGTTTTTTTTGTTTTTTAAACACACATAGACCACAAACAAAAAAAGCATTTTCACAAGACAGGACCTTTAACCTAATTAACAACTTCAGTGTGAGAGTCAAACCAGCAATCACAGCTCCAGTGTTTTAGCTCAGGATGGTGCACTGCTTTTAAATAAGTCAGGAAGCTTCTTTTTCTCGCAAATCAAGAAGAAAGCAGATTTCCACAGGGCTAATAATTAAAGACTGTTGCCAGATCTGGATCGCAATTGCATCAGTCTAATAAAGTATCATCCTCTTGGCAGAAAGAGCATCTGCTGCATGTTAAGGAGCACAGAGTCTGGTCTACAGAGGCTCGGGGGAAGAATGATGTAACTGGACAACAACATGCTACTGAACTGCTTCATCTTCCATGATGATAGTTTATCATTACGCAGCAGGTCACTAATTAATCTCAGTTTTGATAATGTGCTGTGCCTTGCTGGGCAAATGCTAATAAATGATAAGTGAGCTGAGCTTGTGTTCAGTCATTTATTACAGTGACTGGTATGGATGAATTCAAAGATACCCTGAGGTGTTATGTCTTAGAATGAGAGTACAAGGGAATTTTATAGGACTAATGCGTATTAAAGTCTTTACTAACTGATCCACTACTAGGAATAAACACCAAATCAAGGGATCTTGTTCGTGTGGCTTTGGAGGGATTACACTTCTAATCACAAACAGTTTTCAAATGTAAACTCTAGACTTCAGTCTTGCATCCAAATTACTTTATTATACATCTGCTTTCTCTTATGAATGTCAGACTTTCATAAGAGCTGTCCTACTGGGTGCTCCTATACTCATCTCTTGCCTTCACTCACTTCTCTCTGTGGAGCTGAACATTAGCACAGTGGTCTCCAAGTCTGCTGTGATGCCGAGCAGGAAATTAACTTTTTATTAAGTATTTTTTCAGCCAATTTTTGTGGACAAGAACGGCGCTTGTGTCAGCTAAACAAACCAGTTCTATTGGATTATAATAAACCCTGGTACTGTCCATTATTTAAACAAAAAGAATGCAGATTAACTATACTGAGAAGCATAAAATGCTGCATATTGTTCTTGTGAAGCTGATGGTCACAGCCTGTGTATGAGATCAAATTCACATTACTCCATGAAGACAAGAGGAAGTGCTGAAAACTGATATCAAATTAGACTACATAAAAGTGAGGTGTAATAAATAAAGCTTTTCCACATAGTTTCAGTAAGACCTGAAGAAAGTTTTACTAGTTACACATCAGAAAGCTTTTTCTGAGCCCAGAAACACTCGTTTGAGGGAAATTCATGTCCCAACCAATGGCTAATTTATTTTAATGTCTGACATCTAAACATTTTGAGGGCTTTTAAAAGTAAGAATTAAAAAAGTTGAAGCTGGAATTTAGTGATATTTCCATTTATATAAGTCTAAATAAGTCTACGTACACATGGGACTTGTGGATTTTCGTCTCAGAAGCGGCACAGCCTGACAGAGAAGTTATGTTCGGGAGCATTGCTGGATCCCAGGAGCCTTGTGTTTTGATGTAGCTGGAATTTGGAAGAAGTGGAGAAAAAGTGGAGCAGTAAAACTATTTTAAGACACAGTGGAAAATCACAAAAGTTGTTTCCATCAAACCAATATCTTCTGCTCTTAAAAGAGTCTTTTTCTCTGCGGGATGCCAGTTTTCAGAATAAGTTGGAGGTAGAGTTACTGTGTTAGAGTGTGTTTTCTGATACCCAGAGCTCATTTTCTTGCGACCCCTGTGCTTTGAGTACTGATGGAGTCCGGCTCACACGGCTACAACTGGCTTCAATGCATCGAGCCGAGTGAGCCATCATTTATGGTAAAAAATGAAGAAAGGCTCCCTGTTAAATCAATACATAAAGTACCCGCAGGATCCACAGTGAAGGCAGTGGAAGTGACAGGCTGCTTAACAAATGGACGACGGCCTCCCGGAGCCCGCTGACTCAGCACGATCCCCGGCGGAGGAAACACCGTTCCCCATCCGCTCCCCTTTCCGATCAGTCAGACAGCTCGGCCTGTCTACCTGGGAACTGCTGATCAGAAGCTCTTAAATATCACCAAAGCAAAGAGTATCACTCATAAGAGAGATGAACTCTCACAGTGCCGACACGTTTGCTGCTGCTGGGAATTCAGCCAATATTTGAATAAACATCCCCCGCTTGCCGAAAGAGTATATCACATTTTTGACCACCGTTGGCTTTGGAGGTGCACGTCATCACAGAAAGTTGTTTTTTGCTGTGTCCGCCGCTTTGAGAATATCAAATAACGGACATAAAAAAGCAACAGAAAACGATCATACACCGCAGGTAGCATCCATCCATCAAGGCTGATGAGATCATAAATCCTTCTTCTTCCCAGCCAGACTGATTTCCTCTCCATTTCACCGAGATGGGCATAAAATGCAGATGAACATGCTCCCCTCTCTCCTCCTCATCTCTCCCTAAGCCACCTGTTCTATCCATCATCTAGACAGCTGTTCCTCTGCGCTTTCAATTCCTCTCCCCTATGACGCGTTGACCTTTTGCCCCGCTCCGCCTGCCGAGATGCTCCCCCTAAAGCTAGGCCATGCATACTGCTCAAAATGTTACACCCAGGAGTTTGTAACAAAATCCACAGATTAGACTGGATTGCTTTGTAGGAGCACATACACCCCAAAGCTATACATGTTTTTCCTGTATGCTTTTTTTTAAATCATGTAGAAAAAACTTTGAAAAAAAGCATTCTAGAGTTGGTGGGTCAGTGTAAACCCCCACATATCAAAGTGTCCCTAAATACGGCACTGTCCACCATAATGCTCCTAATACGTGTGCATGTGGGGACAAAATAAAGGCTGCTTTAGGCAAAAAAGCTGCAGACACGTAATAACACTGAGTTTAAAGGAGCATGCTGTGAGTATTAATGCCTGAGTTTGAATGGTGTTTCTGTGTTTTCATCTACAGTGATGGTGATGGATACCTACTGTTACAAACTGCACCATGAACAGCAGAGGTATGTGGTCATTAAAATGAACTGTAGTGAATGGAGGATAAATCGAGATTTCTCAATATTACTGTAAAACATTTTTTAAAAGCTCTTAAACTGATGTCCTACCTCCCAGCAAGTCTTTATAGTTGGTTTATAGTCATCACAGAAAAGTGTGAAAATTAACTTTCGGAGAGCTTTCCTTAAACTTTCCTTAAATGGGCAAGCTTTGTTAATATGTTTAAGAACACTCTAAATGCAAACTGCAAACACACATGAGGTACTAAGCTGTTATGAATTTAAATCCATATGAAAGAGTAACAGATGAATGGTGTAACATGGACTTTTTATTTTTATTTGTTTGAAAAAGGCTTCTAAACAGCAGCTGACTCAAAGCCTGAAATGTCAGCGCACCCTTAAAGGCACCAGCATGAAGAAAAATAAAGCAGCCTCTGCTTGCAAAAGTACTTATAATTAATATAAATAAACGTATTTTTGCCGCTGTAAATTTTCTTTCATGTGCAATACTTCAGAGTCGTTTTAAATTTTTGCTAAGTTTACTTCTAGCATCTGATTTTTAAGGACCCCTTAAGAAAGTTAACACTTTTGGAAAGGATGCTGATCCTGATTTTGTTTGTGAACTCCAGCAGAGTTCACAGACACTCCACCGTAGACTGTCCGGTTAGCAGCCTCACTGTGCCTTATAAGTCATGCCTCTATCACATGACTCTTTTTTCAGGAAGAAAACGAAGACATCATCCTAACCAGAGGTTAGTTCAACTTGATAACGTGTTTCTGACCGTGTCAAAGATGCTATGCAGTTAGATTCTGCGTTCTATGATGCTACCTCTACCTACATGCACAGGAGGCATGTCCAGTGTATGTAGGGTAACCAGTGTCCCATTTTAAACAGGACTAGAAGGCGTTGTCATCCCTTGTCCCCCTGTCCCACATATTGAGATAATATCCCATATTTTGATTGGATAGTCTAAAAAAGTCAACACATGTGAGTCTCACAATAAACATGTGGCTCAAAGACAGATGTGTTGATCAATGAATGCATCCCTACTGAAATCCAAACATGATTAGTGGACAGAACAACAGCTGAAATAACAGTTTTAACAGTCAATGTGATAAAAAAGGGAATACACAAAGACCAGAAAAACGAACTTCAGCTTCCATTTACGTCTATAAAAAGTTGGGAAAAGTCTATTTGTCCTTTATGATTGATACCAAACCTTTACATGTTTACCCTGCATAGTGCGTGTTTTATATATATATAAACCTTGAGACTGCAAATCAGTCTAAAGTATCCCACATTGTCCAACATGTATTTAAAGACTGAATTTAAAAGACAAACAGATTTTGAAGCCCTAACATTATCACTTTGGCTGCCATCACTATGGGGGGGGGGTCTTTTTTTGCTTGTTTGTTTGTTTTATTTTATATGTTTTTGGACAGGGTGTGCCCCGCCTCTCGCCCTATGGCAGCTGGGATAGGCTCCAGCCCCCCCGCGACCCTGAGTTGGATAAGCGGAAGAAAAGGGATGGATGTTATATTATCTCTGTTTCCCCAAACTGCAATATTATGTTCATATATTCATTTT
>VVAS01000119.1:0-10582 GCA_015103295.1 Ptychochromis oligacanthus
TTCCCTCTCTGTGTATGCTTTTTATTATGTCCATGTTTTACATTATTAATGTCTTATTGCTCCTTCTCTGACATCCTGCTTCAATCAGATCCTGAGATGTCATGACATGACGAGGGAGAGAAGGGGATAGATGGGCATAGATTAGCTGTGAATGGGAGATGACAACAGGCTCAGACAGACACTCGTGCCTCCCTCTCCCCCTTTGCTGTAGCGTGCACTACTACTACATCTGCAGCCATTGCGATGGAAGAGGAGATGTAGAGGGGAGGATGGTGGAGTGAGGCAGGGCGGGGCTGTTGAGTGACAGAGCGAGAGGCAGAAGAGGGAGGAAGCTACTCAGTAGATGACCAAAGCACAGAGGGAGGAGGAGGAGGAAGAGAAAGAGAGAGTGTATCCACAGGACGTGCCGGCAGCAGAGGCAAGGGAGGGGGGGAGCTTCCAGACTGGATGACTGGATGGGCCCAGCAATGCCTTGATGGAGCATGGGCCAGGTTTTAGGATTCTCCCACTGCCGTGAGTCTGCTTTGGTTCTTGAGTTTGTGTTTCAATGTGGGAGGTCCGTGTTTGTTCGTCTCACTATTCTATCATCTCTTATATTCCAGCTCAGCATCTTTTCCTGCTAACTGCTGTGAGCATCGTATGTGTTAGCGTTCCCCCTCCTTCCCCTCCTGCCTGCTCTCCATTCCTCTCTCCTGCTCATACCTTTAATAAACACACGGCTGAATGAACGGCTGCAGTGCAGGAGCAGATTGTTTTGTTGTTGTTGTTATCTAGCATTGAATTGCAGATGTTTATTTGGTTGTGTATTAGAGGGCTTTGCAGGCAGGCACGGTAGGCTTGCAAGTTATTTCTCCATGAAAGCTTCTGTTGTGCTTTCATATCTGTCTTTTATTTCAGCTTTCTGTCACAATGTTCACATGGTCCTCTCTACATTTAAATTAAAGTGGCTTCTTATTTGCACGTGTGCATACATGTGCAGGCGAGAATATGCTGCTTTCATTTCACTGCCTGGTTTATTTATTAGCTAATGTCATGCTGGCTATCTAATGTAATGAAGGCCTTTACTGCTGCCAGTTCAGCTCTGTAAAAAAATGAATCAATATGCACTAACCTCCCTATGCCACTAAATGGCTGTTATGCACATGGTTATTTTGCATAGAAGCTGAAGTTGATGAGTAGGTTAACTGCCAGTCTGTTTTAATGTGAAAGCATTAAAACAGACTAAATCATGCTAGTTGTCTATGTTGTCTTCAGTTACATAAAACACAGTTTACTCTTATAATCCTTAAAACAATGACTCATAACAAAGTACTGCAGTGTTTTGTTTTGTTTTTTTCTGTGTTTTTTAATCATTGAAAGCGACACCTATGTTGAATGTTTGGCAAGCACGTTGCAAGATTAATGTGAGATGGTGGAAAGAGTGGGTTTACAGCAGCATGGTTTAAACATATTAATATTGCTGTCAGGGCTTTGCAATGACACATTTACCTGTAGATTTATGCAAAAGTTTGACTGTTTCCTTCCAGAGGAATATGGCTCCGTGGCATCCACTCCAGACTCAACGCCTCCCTGCACTGATGGTAAGAAGAAAACACTAACACTCAGTCTACCCAATCACTGAGATATTTTGTGACAGCATCCCTGCTTATTGATACATCTTTGTCAGTGATACAAGTTCACCTAAATGCACCTGTCATGTAACTTCTCTAACACTAGCAGTTAAGATCCACAGGTTTGACTAAATGTACCTTTTCTTGTTCATTTTGGAAGGAGAGCCGTTTTTGCACTTATCAAAGAGGGTTTCATCTTTAGATGCCACACTTTTTCTTCTCCCTGACATCAAATAGCACACCTTGGTGCTTTCATCTGACATATCCATTTAATGAAAGTAAAATCACTCTCCATGCACAATGCTGCACTAGTACTTTGCTTGTGTAATGCTACTGTATAGCAGCAGTGCCTTTAATTGAATTGTTTTGTGCATTGCTCCTTTTCCCAGAGTTTGCACTGTTTTCTGTTTCTTTGTTTCTCTCTTTTTTGTTTCTGTGTCGCTCTGGTCACTTGTGTCTTGTTTTTGTCTCCACTAAGGTGGAAATGAGGAGTCAGAGATGTATGAGCTGCAGACAGCCAGGGAGTGGTCCGATGATGATGATGGGGGCGATGGAGACCCAGATGATGACGAGGGACTGGCTTCATCCCCGTCTATTTGGGGCACACCGCGTCAGAACTCCTTTGAGCTGACTTTCTCTTACATCGCCATTGCTGAGCCTGAAGCAGTGGGCGCCTCTAGACTCCTCCGCGATCGACGCAGGGGCGGTTCTCGGGGAAGTCGCACTCCCCTGATCCGCACGGACACCCTGGAAACACTGTTGGACTCCCCTGATGTAGACTGGGATCCTCAAGCCTTCCTCAGTCGAGAGGAAGAAGAGGAAACATCAGAAAGGAGAGAGCAGGAGAGTGTTGAGATGAGGACAACAAGTACTACAGAAAGGAGTGAAAGTGAGCAACAAAGACAAACTGAAACTATTACAATTCAGCCCTTTCCCCAAAACCTGGACCCAGAACCTCAAGGGAGAGAAGAAGGAGTTCAAAGAAAGGAGAGTGTTACAGAGTGTGTAGAGCATTCCCCTTCCACCCTGTCATCCCAGCAACAGAGCCCCTCACAGATACTTCAGGGTGAGAAATACGTGAAGAGGTTGTTTCATTCTGTGTAGTGTAATACTATAAAAGACGTAGTGTCTGGGAAGGCTCAGGTTGCCCCAATACAAAGATGGTTAACTTGGTCTACCTAGCAGTAGATTTTCAACAAAAAATAGAATGAGTTTTTTGCACAACTGACTTGCAATTTCAAGCATAGTGAGCATTACAGTAGATGATTTACAAGTATAACCTTTACTCAGAAATCAACACAAACCCTCTTATGAATGAATGAATGACTGGATCTGTCTGTCAACATAATGAAACAGGAGTGTTCTTGTCATAAAATCTCCTGAAATCCCGATGTGATATGAAAAAGGGTCATGTAGTTGCTGTATTAGCTTCATTTTATACTTTTTTTTTTACCATATATTTTGCAGTGTTGTTGGCTGTGCTCAGGAGTGTTTGGACCCCTGAACACAGCCAACATTATTTAAACCTAGTAGCTGGACAGTAATCTTGTTAAGGAACCTTAACAAGTCTTTTTGCCATTGTTAGTTCGCAATTCTTCCTCACTGTCTGCAGTCGAGAATTTTAAACATTTATATGCCAAGAGCTTGAATGATGACCTTGCCTTGACTCATGCTTCCCATGAGATGGGTCAAAGTCAGACACTCTGACAAGTCAAAGTGATTAGAGAATTGTACCTAAATACCAGAAGGCCTTGAAATACCAAGAAGTATGTTATAAACTTTCTGTGTGGTAATGGAAATAGGATTTTTATGAATACATTTCATTACATGTAAACTCAATGTGCTTTACATTAAAGGTAAGGAGAAAAAAAGCATGTATAAATAGAAGAACAGCGAACCAAGGACAGACCCGTGTGGAACCCCAGATATTATTTTGTTTCTGCAGACTGAAAAATACCTAATGAAACATAACTGCTCCTGTTCTTTAGGTAGAAACGAATTAGGACAAATTATTCTACCCTAAAACTGGCACTTTAATTTGTAACTAAAAACAATGGCCTAACAAACATTTGTCTTATACAATTTGTAACTTATGATCAGGTCACTGTAAAAGTATACTCCTGTTTATTTCCTGTAGTTCAAGCTAAGCATATTCAACATGATGTCAGTACCACAGTGACCCAATCTTCTGTTTCCCAGCAGCAGCAGCATCAGCCTCACCAACCCCTGAGCCAGTATCTCCCGTCACTAGGGAAAGCATTTCGGTCAAACTGCTCACATCTGTACAGCCGGGAGACTCAGCGTCCTCGTCGCCGGCTGCCATTGGACTAAACACTCAGGAACAACTGGTCAGAGATCACTGGTTTTCAGCACTTAACCTAACAGAGGACTGGACAGTATGCACACACATAACAGGTGGGGGAATAAAAAACCATTGTCTTTTTCTGACCTCTGCCTCTTCTCTTCTCTTGCTTAGCATGATTCTTTCACTGAGCTCAATCAATACTTTAAAGAAAAAGAATATCAGATTTCGTTTTCTGCCTGGACCTTCAGGAGCAGGCAGACAAAGATAACTAACCCACCCAACCCCCCCTCAAGTCCTGGTTGTTCATTGTGTCTCCATAATAACCCTCTCATAGGATTTAAGGAACCACAGCTGGCATTGGCTGAGTTTTCAGACTCACATACCATCTCCGCTTATCTCAGAGCGTACTGCTGTTTGAAACACACACAAAAATCGAGATAGGCATGTGTATGCAGTTTCTTTACATGCAGATTTGTGGTTTTGTGGTTGTTTGTTGGAAACTTTAAGTGGACCCTTAGTCAGAGTGGAGCTTGGTCCTATTTTAGAGGACTGTTGATAAATGTGTGATCAGGCTGATGACAGAGATTAGGGTGCCCTGAATAAATACAACACATATATCTATGGGGATATCTCTTTTGGTTTTATGACTAGTTTTAGCAGCATTGTATTAAATGTCAGTGTTCTTGTCAACATTTAGTATCAAAACCTGTTAAATATTAAAAGTAGCAATGAATATGTTAGTGAGGTCTCACTCCCTTTGATCAAAAAGTTTCTAAATCCCATTTTGCTACTTTTAGTCACTCATTTCAAACCTTGTACTGCTGGTTGTTTTTTAGACATTTAACATTTTAAGAGATTGTCTTCTTTGTTTAAAATAAAGTGGTGTTTTGTAACATTAAATCATAAGCTTTGTTTTCAGCAGAAATTATAACTGTACTGGAAAAGGTGAAAAATGCAGCATTTCAATCACTCTTCTGTTTCCTGGTAGTAGTGGCAACGAAATTGGCCTGGTGACATAACAGAAAATAGTCACTGATTCTCCAGTTTCAGATCACTTAAATATAAATACAACTCTACAAAACCTAATCCCAATTGAAATGAATGAATTGATTCATTCAACTTCAACTTGATTTTTACTCAAGTCACAAGATCTAGTGTAATGGTTGTGCATCATCTCTTTATGGGCGAAGGTCTTGTAGTCTCTAAGAGTGGTGGGCGGTGCTGCACATGAGATTATTTTGGGCAGTCAGGACTTTGGACTGCTGAGCGAGCAGTGGGTGGCCAAAAACAGCTCAAAGGGGCGAGGGGTGCACACACAGAGAGAGGGACAGAGGGTGTGAGGGGAAACACTGGAGCGGCAACCAAAATGGCCAGTAAAGGTGAGATGTTTGGGATTAATGCGGAAATACAATATTTGTACATCTTTATAGGTGAGGTTTAGGTCTTAGTTTACTGTGATGAGCTGATGGACAGCTCCCGCAAAGAGCTGTGTTTGATTTCAGTTAAAACAAAGGCAAGGTAGAGGGAAGCTGCAGATTCAAGTACTGGACTCTTTAACTTTGTGACTGACTTACAGAAGGCCAGTCTGTCAGGAGACTGAAGGTTAAGAAGGTCAAGCCGATTTATTGCATTCTCTCTGATCACTGTACACGCTGAGTCTCGGAAGACAGAGGCTTCCATCAGCTCCAGGTGTATTTGGCTATAAACAAATACAGCTGTGTAGTCTCTTTATCAGTAGCCTGGATTTAAATGAGCACCAGTCATTCAAATGACTGTAAACATTCGGTCATGGTATGCTTGTGCAGATAGTTTGTAATAACTTTGCCAGCTGGGTTCTCTTACTCTTTAGTGTTTCCTCTTTAGTCTGAAGAGCTGGCACCGGCAGAGACATTTCATTCTGTAGTAGTATGAGGTTTCTTGGTCATGTGATTGAGCTGACATAACCTGGGTCAAGTGAAATGGATGTTGAGGTTGAAATGAAATGATGTCAGGCTGGGTTGACATATAAGCCACATCATTTATGTTTTATTGCTTAACTGACAGTTGATTATTTGTGTTATTGGATTAAACATGACACAATGCAGTAGTAGCCTGTGGGATGAGGTTAAGGAATTAGTTCACTGAAATGGAGCTTCTGTGGATTACACCATGTTTTATTATGTTTATTTGATATATGATGAACTGTGGATGTGTCTGGGTAATAACTGAAAATCCTTTTTGTACGCTCTTTGTATATGTTTATTTGTGCTCTTAAGATGGTCATGTTATCATGGGAGTTTATGGGGATTTACCCACTTTTGGAGTCAGCATCAAGTGGCCATTAGAGGAACTGCAGTTTTTATTCTTCATTCTTCAGCCCTGGAGGTTTTTGCTTGACTAGCACCTAGATAGCTCATTAATGTGCCTCTATCAGGTCACAAACACTTCCAATTATGTGGAGATTAAATATATAATGTGTTAACTAATGTTCTTGAAAGCAGAGCCCGACTGATATAGGATTTTTAAGACCGATTTCAATATTTGGTGATTTAAAAATCTGATATTCCAATGTATCGGATGATTTTTGCAGACACAGGAAAAACATTTGTTATGTGTAGTTATTTATTTACTCGTTTACCCTCTGCCCAACTCTGCTCAGATCAGGTGTGTTGTCAACAGGGAATTTGCAGAGTGCCCTCTGATGGACAAACTATGCAACATCAGCACTCATAGCATGGTTGAAGGGTGTTGCTCCTGTCTCTTACTTACTTTTTTAAATTTTCATTTATCAGCCGTTATAAATACTAATACAGATGGATCAGCAAATACCTAATATCAGTGGATAATATTAGTCCACTGATAAATCTTGTTTCTTATCTTTACTTTAGACTAAGCTAACTGGTAGCTCTTGATAGTTGCATATTTTAATAAAAGATTTATAACATTAAAAAATTGTTATCAGTCTTTTTATGTAAGTCTTAGCAAGGACATAATAAACTTATTTCCCCAAATATATGACTCTTTCTTCAAAATAATCAGCTTTAAGGGTTTGCAAAGGTTTAGAGGGATACATCATCTATACCTCCAGCAGTGTTTTGCATAGTTGCTCTATACCAGTGTGTTTAGGAAATCCTGAGCAAGGAAAGTATAAGCGCAGGCTTTGGGGAGTTCAGTGCCAGATGCAAGTGTCTTCCATGCCCAGTGTTGGTTTCTTACTGCTGTTCATATTATTATTATATTGAATATGTAACCAACTGTGTCTCCATGTGAGTATCACTGTCCTGGAATGGCAGTGGACAAACAAACACATTGAACAGGTGTGTTCCAGGGGCATCATGGGTATTAATTGTGTGCAGTGATGCTTATAAATAACCCACCTGCTGTCAGTGCACTCTATTGAAAGAGGCTTCCCTTTATTCTAATGCTGAGGCTTAGTGTTTCGCTGAATGACGAGCACAGAGAACTACATCACTCTGAGAGTGCAGCATATCCTGTAATTGCACAGCACAGGAACACTGCATTTACAGTGGGCTGCGTGCTGTAATTTTACTTTTTGTAACATGACTATGTCAAGAGAAAATAGATGAAGGAACCACATGTTCTACTTTGGACATCAAAGTTGTTCACTGTAGTACAGCGTGACTCTATGGACGCCTCAGTCTCCACGGCAGCTGTTGCTGGGTGACAGAGAGGCAAACTAACAGGGTGTGGAGAAGGGGCTGCTGATGGCCTGACGTCTGACAGCAGGTGCTGTGAAAGGCTGCATTTAAATTCCCCTCGACTGCTTGCTTCCCTCTTTCATCTGAGGGCTAAATTTAACCGGACCCAGAGCCTGACGTGTCCTCGTAGCTGCCGTGTGGTCTTTCATGCTTGAGGCCTGAAATCCCTGATCCCTTTGCCTCATGTCTTCCACCTTTCTGACCTCCCTTTCCACTTCTATTCCAATGTCGGAGGTGCTCTCCTCCTGCTTCCTCAAAAATAAAAAAGCTTTTGTTCAGCCAAAATGCTGAGGAGTTTAAGTGATATAGCGACTCTGTCATAATCAACTATTACATCTATATTGTCAGCGACTGCCTGTACTTTTCAGCCACTGCTTTTTTTCCTTCTTATTCTCTTGGCTCTTATTTTTTAACCTTTCTTTTCTCCACCTCCATCAACCTGCCTTGCCTTTCAGTGATGGACTTGATCTACTGGAAGGACACGGAGAGGAGTGGCATGGTGCTCACAGGGTTAGTGGTGGGCTTGCTGTCCCTGTTCCAGCTCAGCATCATCACTGTGGTCTCCACGGTCTCCCTGGCTGTCATGTGCTTCACCATCTCTGTGCGCATCTACTACCAACTCCTCTACATCCTCAGCTGGGGTGATGGAGAACACCCGTTTAAGTAAGATGCTGTACTTTTATTTAATGAAGGAGACATGCGATTTCTTCTGTTTCTTTTTTCAGTTTTTCTAAAAATGAATAAAGGTCCAGATAAGGGGGGAGGCAATAACAAAGCACATAAAGATGGATTCATCCCATTAAGTCGCAGCATGTATATGTTGTCCAAAACAAGCAACTAAGTTCATTCAGCCAAAAACCTTTTTAGTCCCATGTATCTTTTCTCTGTTTGTTAAAGGAGACTTATAATATTGAGGTTATTTTTTTCAGTTTTTGTTGAGTTTTCCTTAATGGATAGTCATCTTTATCATTCATTTCATAAATGATAAAGCTATCATTTATGAAATGATAGCTTTATATACTAAATTGACTTTAAATAGCCTAGTGATGTCCCATTAAATCTCAGAGATTGGACAATTTGACTGCTTGACTTGAAAGTTGCCATTTAGAGAAGAATAAAATAAATACAGTACAGGGAGGCATGAGAATAAATCTTTCTGACTTTTTTTCAGCATCTCGTGTCCTGTTTTTGTTGTGTCCTTCACTTTCAGGTCCTATTTGGACTTGGACATCACCTTCAGTGGCGAGCAGGCTGACCTGTATATGCAGAAACTCATTGTGATGACTCTGTCAGCTGTTGACACCCTGAAGAGACTCTTTTTTGTTGGAAACCTTTTTGAATCCCTCAAGGTAAGCTACGCTTTACAACTGAGTTACTTTTTCATTTTGTGTGTGTGTGTGCAGGCTGTTCAGTCTCATGTTGACTCTTCCAGTGACCTGTCTTCAAAGATTTACTTCACTTTGTCCAGAACCTTTCCTCTCCATTATACCTTCATTTTATCATCATTAACCCAGATATCAGTCCATCTCTGCATTCCTTCATTTTGCTTCATCATCTGTCATCTCCATCCCTCCCTCATCCCAGCTCCTTCTATTACTGCTATTACATCATTGCTATGCCAACCGTTACCCTTGTTATCCCAGCTCAGAGCTGAAGACTACTCCTAAATAAGTTAATAGCACTGCTGGCAGCTGTCAGTCTCAGTGACATATTTTTGGTAATTGTTTGGAAAGCAAAGTGTCCCTTTGGAAAAAGAACCCTTTCAGATCAAATTGAATTTGGTACTAACAGCATAAAAAGATGCCGGTCTGCCTCAATCTTCCCATCTATGCTGTTTATCCAGCCCCTGGCTATGCCTCTGTTGCTAGCAGAGCCAAACCCTGTGTTTATATTTATCAAGTCTAAAAAAAAACAAAACTCTGCCAGCATCACATAATTACTGATGAATGTGTTTTACTTTGCAGTGACAGGATATGCTTTGTTGCATTTTCTAGACAAAACGTGATTCACTTTAGGTCTGTGTTTTTTCTCTGAAGGCTAATACATAAAGTGACAGTTCTTAATCAACCAATGATGACACAGTCATCATTGGGCTCAAGTGACAGAGTGAAACATTGTTAATCCTAGCATTGCCTGTTTCACAGGCAGGGTCCTCAGGTCCCCATATAGACGTGTACCATGCAAATGGTACAAATCTTAAAGAAAAATTTTGAAGGATCCTCTCAGGGGTCAAAACAATCTGTCAAGTATTAACAAAATATGCAAATAATCTGAAGTAAACTGTGTCTACAGACAGATTGTGAGGAGTATTACATGAGGACATGAGCTATTGATGCAGCATTCACTAGAAACCTGTACAAACCATCACAGTTACAATATAGTTAGTAAACTTCTCTGCTGTTATTGGAATGAAATGCAGAATATGGTATTTTTACCAGTATCAGTAAAAAATCCACACAATTATGAATTGTAATGGTTTACAGGAGACAGAATTAGCTCCTCTACAGTAAATGGTGAGTCAGCGTAAGATGACTGAGCCCCTTAATCCAAGGACCCCCTGTTCTAAACCCTGACCTTGCTGGAATGTGACATGACACACAGGGAGCTGTACGCAGAGACACCCAGGATAAGCTGGAGTCTTCTTCCATCTCAGACAGGGTGTCCCATGTCAGGGCAACACTGCATCCTGTAACAGAGACTCTGTGAGATATATGGGGAAAGACCCAAATCATATCAGGGGGTGGGGGGAGATGTAATTTTAGCTTATTTTCTTCATCAAGAACAAAATTATGTCACTTAAGGTCATTTAATTTAATTCTGTATTAAGTAGCCTACACATTTACATAATACAATGGAGGGAAGTAAGCAATGTGGCAGTCAGATGGATGTTTTCTAAAAGTATGAAATTAAAACCAAATGGAGGATTGCTGGAGGGTTTTCTTGATGAAGAAAATAAGCTAAAATAACAT
>VVAS01000127.1:3175-13602 GCA_015103295.1 Ptychochromis oligacanthus
TAAATGCACTACTTTCATGATATAATATCACTGTAGCATGAACTTCTTACATTTTCCATACATTTCACCCAAAAATCGAATATCCCTAACTTTTTGTGAGTAGTGTATATATACTTTATGGTACTTATTTAAGGTGAAGGTCCTACAGTAGTAGAGAGAAAACCCCAACAATCCTATGAGCAATCACTTGGCAGTGGTGGGGAGGAAAAACCTTTTCTGCTGGAGGTCTCTTCCTTTTAACAGGAAGAGACTTCCAGCAGAACCAGGCTCAGGGAGGGGCAGCCATCTGCCACAACTAGTTGGTTGATGAGTGGATGAGAGAAAGCAGAAGAAAGGAGAGCATACAAAAACAAAACACAAACTATGGGCGAGCGTAGACACAAGATAATGACAAGTAACATTGTTGAGGTCGTTACTCATAAAAAATATGTATTACATATTACTTGTTACTTTTTTTTTTAAAGTAATGCATTACATTACTTAATTACTCCCCAGAGAAAGTAATTCGTTACACTACTGCATTACTCTGTAACATGGTCTGAGATGCATTGTGACATAATCACCAGCTGACATTATAAACGTGAGGCTACAGTCCCACACACTGACACAAATCCCTTTCCTAATGAGGACACACATATAATCTTTCTTTTAGTGTTTAAGTTTGAACAGAAAGCCAACAACGCAAAGCAAAGCTGAAAACCATCACAAAGAGACTCCAAACCGATCGCCACAGTGATTCTACTGTAGAAACATGTGCAGGTAGAAATGGAGGCTACAACACTACAAGTCTGGCTGCTCACCACTGCTTCTTGTTACCTGTTGAAGATCAGGCTCTGGCTGCTGGGCTAGGGTCAGCACACACTCAGCTTTAACATCACTGTAATGCAATGACATAATTGCAAATGTAACTGAAAGATGTAATGTGATTACAGTACCGCGTTACACCCAACGCTACCTATAGCAGCATAACTAAGGGACACCTGATCCAGCTCTAACTATAAACCTTATCATAAAGGAAAGTTTTATGCCTTAAAGCCTTAAATTTTAAAAGTAGAGAGGGTGTCTATCTCCTGAATCCAGGAGAGGGGCCTGAAAGCTGAAGGCTCTGCCTCCCATTCCAGTTAAATAAAATAAATAAATAATAGTAATAATACGAAAGATCAATGACTATTTTAACATCAAACAGTCCATACATTAGTGCAGACCATCTTCCAAAGCACACCGTACATTTTTAGACTGCACATCGCAGGAAACAATTTTTCCCATTTATTTTGGGAAGTTATGATAGGCTGTGGTGAGTGAAGAGCATGAACCCTAACTACTTTAACCCTAAGTACAGCATTTTTTTAGCCATGCTTCTGAGGGAAACTATTTTTAGAAGCCATTTTCTGGAGCTTTCCTTCACACCAGCATTAGAAACTTTTGGAAACTTGATTTAGAAAATGCTAAGAACCTCACACTGCCAACAATATGAAATTAGACTTATGAGACAGATTGCTCTGAGGCAGCTTTCAAGTCTCTGCAAGCTGTTTGACAGACAAGTTGAAAGTTAGGAAATCAATCTAAAAACTTTATTTAAGAACTTTAAGAAATGTTGAGTGTAAATATATTTGATTTGCAATTCATACTGTAGGCCAAAAATCCATGTCTATGACCGTGAGCAGCTGGTTGGCCTGTGTGGAAACCAATCTGATGAAAACAAGCTCTGTGGAATGAAATCACTGAAACAGAGATGATGTGGCATGAAACAATATGTGAGAGGCTTGGAAAAATGGCTTCAAAGCTGTTGGAGCTGCAGGAGATCCAAATAAGTGAACTTAGTGTTTTTCAAGTCAAAACATTTCAGGATTAATTTGCCTTAAAAATGAGACCCGACCACAGGTAGACGTTAAGATACTTTTGAATCAGAATCCTTTAAGTAGATCTCAAGTGGTTTTGCATTTCTGTGAGGCTTATATGTAAGCAGAAACACGACTGTGGGACTAAAGAATCAGTGATTCAATCAAGAAAAAAAATCATTGTAAGTGGCCTAGTTTTTCTGAAATATCCAAAGTATGTGTCCCTGAAATGTTGCTCAATAATACTAAAGTTGAGTCTAGTGATTGTGTAAATGTGTGCATGTTGTTCTGTTAGTCTCCTGCAGAACTGTTGTTGTTATTCTTACCACCAAAGCCAAGAGCAGATAGCCTGTCAAAACAAGCGCTCCAACTTCCGACCGATGGGGAGAGAGCTTTCCGAACGGATGCAGTTGGGTTGCTTGTTATCCTCTGTGGAATGCCTGCAAATAAAGTTTTTGTTTTTGGAACGTGGATCTCAGGGAGGTGAAAGACCATGGCAGATTATAGCACAAGCTTTCAGCTTTCAGCTTTATCAACCAACATATTTGATTTATTTAAGAGATAGTGTTCTGCAAGTGCACATTTCCATGTGGTGGCCACTGTTGCAAATAGAGAAAGAGTCATTAACCAGCTTTATTCAGAACCAGGTGGGCTCATTCTCTGATCAAAGTCACAGGAGGGGCTGACAGGGGAGGACAGCAGCATGGTGGTGGTGCGGGGCTCCTCATTTAACATTCAGGATAGCTGCCATGCATTTATAAAGCTTTGATTAACAGCTGGGGCACCTTGGCACCATCGTTAGCCCCTCAAGGTGTGGAAATGTTTTGTAGTTTCTTCTGCCAAATGCAATGAGATGCCTGCTTTTGAAGTTCTAATCATACAAGCATCTGTTCAGGTTTTATTTATTGGCTTTCTTTAAATCAGCAGTTCATCTGCAGGTTTCCAGCTTTGGACAATGAGTTCTGGTCATAGACTGTGCATAAAAGATGGACTTAGCCACTGTGATGTCATTCACTGGTTACTAAGATCCTGTTGTGAAGCCTCCAGCTGCGCTTTTTCGCCATCGTTACCTTGGTGTTTTGAAAATAGACGTCTCAAACGAGCATTGGGTCTGACTGAGAAACAAAGGGGCCCAACATGGTAGTGAATTGCAAACACACAATTACCACACCCTAAAGCATAGCCTGCTTTATTGTCTGTTTTACTCTAAATGGGGTCATAACTTAAAAAAACAAACCATCCCTCCATCCATCCATCCATTTTCTGCCGCTTATCTGGGTACAGGTCGTGGGGGAAGCAGTCTAAGCAGAGATGCCCAGACCTCCCTCTCACCAGCCACCTCCTCCAGCTCTGCTGAGGGGACACTCAGACAATACCAAGCCAGATGAAAACTATAATCTCTCCAGCATGTCCTGGGTCTGCCCTGGGGCCTCCTCCCAGTAGGACATGCCCAAAACACCTCACCTACAGCAGGACGCACCCAGGAGGCATCCTGGTCAAATGCCTGAACCGTCTCAATTGACTACTTTCGATATGGAGGAATAGCGGCTCTACTCTGAGTCCCATCCCGAATCCCCCATCAGCTCCTCAACTTATCTCTAAGGAAGAACTGAGACACCCTACAAAGCAAATATTATTTTGTTTTTGATATGACTTTTTGGTAGGGATTGAGACCATAAACTCATCAGGAAAAGGGTTACTGAGGTCATAGACTGAGGAAGTCAAGTAAGAAATTTGAAAAGATTTGACCTCCACAAGCTGGATTCTGATGAAACTGGACGTTATGGCACTGTAACAGAAGCGTGTGTATTGATGTATCTCTGTCTGTTTTTCTTTGTGAGATACTCATGTCATTTTTTGTTGGACTTTATTCTTCAGTTTATTATAATTAAACATGAGCATCCAAAGTATAACCTTGCTGAACAGACTAAACAAACAGAGAGATAAAGGCCTGTACATACAAAAGGAAAGTAAGAATATGCGGGGAGAATAATAAAAAAATATTACAAGAGATACGTGATCCCTGGACGAAGCACTGATAGCTTCAGCAGCATCATTCACACGTGCAGTGGAGCAATCAGAATACTGCATATGGTGCAGTTATTCCAGAAAACAGTGCCTGTTGGATATTTCTGCATGGACAGTGTGTGTAAGAGAGAATACAGTTTTCCTTTATATAAAAAAGTCACCAGCTCCACATATGGGCTGCTTATCTCTCTCTTGCTTTTTGCCAAAGTTCGAGGCATGTTTGGAGCGGAGATGGATTTGCTGCTCTTACAACTAATCCCTCGAGGCCTGTTGGTCCCTTCACTATCATCGCTGCTTTGACAGATAGCACTGGCCCTAAACCAGATACACTTTAACTGTCCCACTGCTGCCTGCTTATTATCTCTTCTTTGGAGCTGCGCCGGCATTGAATGGTCTGCCAGAGCGTAATTGAATAAATGCGCAGGGTGTACAACACAGAGGAGCCTCAAGCTGACGTATAGCTGTTAAGGGTTTCTCCAAAGCATGTGAAGCATGAGATGAGTTGCTTCAATAGATTATGTGACACTATAAATTTCCACTCGCTGCTTTTGTCCATACTTATTTACGATGTCTAGTGCTGTCATAGCGTCGGATCAGAGTTCCAGCCCCAGGTGGTTTCGCCTTTTTTCAGTGCTAATCACTGTTAAGTTCAAGAGTTTACTAAGATAAAATGACACATTTAATAGAGATGTTGTAAATTTCTTTATATTTAGATGCAGCGCAGTTAGGAGTGTAAGTGGAATGATCTCATCTCAATGCTTTATGTAGGATATTACATGGATTAAGAAAGAACAACATTTTAAAAACTTAAGCTCGACTTAGATTTGCCCAGACTTTTACAACTTGTTGGCTTAGTCTCAAACATGTGTTAATCTTTGAAACTTAAATTAAATTTTTTTTTAAATCTTTCTTTCTTCCCCCTTTGTTATTAGAGGATGACTGCTTTATTATTATAAATATTTCCCATGCTATATCAGGGGAAATATATTTTCATAAGCAAAAACAGCTGCAATTTATATCTGTTACGACTATATTATCAACCAGAATTGCATTTTATACCTCCACACTCACAAAAAAAGCGCTTTATTTAGCAGCTGTTGATTAGTAGCACATGTTCCTATTCATAAAATACCATTTTTGCATCATTATCTGCTGCTCTCTCTGCTGTATGCCTTGAATGATAAGATGCATGCTGAGAGTTACTGTAAAGGGCAGTGCCTTCCCACACGCTGGCTCCTGTGGTCGGCTTTATGTTAATACTCTGACCTAAACTATGTGGAGGGTATTCGGGAGGGTATAATTAGTGGGTATGCATGCGTATGCTCCGTTTGGTGGCATCTCCACAGTCGCTAACACCAGCCACTGACTCAAGGCTAACGTAGAAACTGCCGTGGCCCGACACCACTTTGAGCAGGCGGCTAATGAAACGCATAAAAAACACAGCTAAGAGTACTCGCTAATGAACATCAGTTTTCTTTTAATTTGTTTTGACATCAAGAGTCTTAAAATGTTAACACTTGGATTCAAACAATGCCGTGCAGACACCTGGCAGGAGCCAAGGAGGGCCGTGAACGGTGGCAGCCTGACAGGGTGCACTGACAGCTGGGAGTGGGCGTAGCCAGCCTCTCCGGACTGAGAACCAGAGCAGCAGCTGGATCTTTGAGAATCAGAGAAAGCAACCTCTCCCTCTCATCTATTCTCTCTCCATCCTCCTTTTCTTCCCCTCGCTCCACGGGCTCTGTAATTACACCGCTCCTGCCAGAGCTGCTTGAAGTTTAGCCAATTAGACAATAAAGACCAGAGCTTTCTCTCCTGCTCCTCGGCAGTCACACCCTTGCGTGTCTCCTCTCTCTTCACCTCTCGTATTTTACAGTCTGTCATGTTTAGCTCTTATGACCTGTTTGGATTCAGAATACAGAAGAGGCTCCTCTTAACACACGTTCTTTGTTTCCTTTCCATCTTTTTTAAATTCTTAATGATATGCCCATGACCTTTCTGGCTTTTAGTGAGTTGGTAAGTGGATATCTGTCCTACTGACTTCATCTTGGCTCATTCTTCCCCTTTTATTCTTTTATTTCCTCTCTACCTTGTCGCTCCAACTGCTTTTTCTTTTTATCCGCTCTCCACTTACGACATAACAAGACCCTTTCAGCTTGGCCTCCAGAGCAAAGCGAGCAGATGGTCCGTGTTGGATTTTTGTTCTTTACTCTCGAGAAAATAAAGATATGTTTCTCTAACTTTAATGTCCTGTCTAATTGTATGTGGTGGATTGTAAATGGTGGCTAAAGTTAGTTTGTGAACTGGAGCTGGTGTCTGGGGCGGACACAGCGACTCGGTCTGCGTTGCCCACTGTTCTCTGGTGGTTTTAGACCACTGGCAAGCAGCTGCATAGTCTGTAGGAGAAATAATTACAATTGTAGAGCTTTCTCCTTTTTTTTGTCCCTCCTCCTCATCCTGCTGTTGTTGCCTGTCCTGCTGATGTAGGGTTTTTAGGAACCCTAGAATTGAGGGCTGTTGTTAGTGGTCTTGTGTGACGTTCTTCGTTATTCAATTTAGTCATGTGACTAAAGCTGCAGCTATATTGGTTGTATGCTGGCATGCACAGCAATGCGTGGGACGTGTGTACTTGAGTGGTAAACCTTTACAACATATACAGTAACAGCATGACTTCATTAACTCAAGCTCAGGTTTGTCTCACTTGTCAACTTAAATTTCTTGGTCTATAAGTGTGACATCCTGGGAAATTTACTTTCTTGGGGAGAGTTAGATGAGAAGTCTGATACCACTCACATCTGCTGGTTTAATAAAGAGGCAGGTTAGCTTAGCGCTGAGACAAGATCAGGGGGAAACTACTCTCTTGGCTCTATCTAGAGGCAAAAAAAAATCACCCATGACCACCTCTAAAGCTCATTTACGTTGATAAAAGCAATGTGTCATTATATAGGAGATTTGTTCCAGACTCCTGGCCAGGCACAGTTACCGTCCCACAAGATTAAAAGACCGGACCAAGGAGGTGTTCAGGTCCAAAGAAAAATTTCAGGTACATATACTGATTGGCCAGAACATTAAAACCAGCTCCCTAATATTTTGTAGTTCTGCATGATGCCAAAATACCTCTGACCCACACTTAATTAGTAATTAAGTGAACTGTTCATTAATGCAAATATCTAATCAGCCAATCACATGGCAGCAACTCAGTGCATTTAGGCAAGTAGACATGTTCAAGGCGACCTGCTGAAGTTCAAACTGAGAAAAGTGATTTAAGTGACTTTCAACATGGTTGTTGGTACCAGACAGGCTGGTCTGAGTTACAGAAACTGCTGATCTGCTGCGATTTTCTCAAACAACCGTCTCTAGTGTTTACAGAGAATGGTCTGAAAAAGAGAAAATATCCAGTGATCGGCAGTTCTCTGGGTGAAAATGCCTTGTTGATGTCAAAGGTCAGAGGAGAATGGCAAGACTACTTCAAGGTGATAGGAAGGCAACAGTAACTCAAATAACCACTCGTTACAACCAAGGTATACAGAAGAGCATCTCTGAATGCACAATGCGTCAAACCTTGAAGCAGATGAGCAGAAGACCACACTGGGTGCCCCTCCTTAGCTAAGAACAGGAAACTGAAGCTACAATTCACACGGGCTCACCAAAGTTGGACAATAAAATTCAATTCAGTTTTATTTATATAGCGCCAAATCACAACAAGACTCGCCTCATGGCACTTTATATGTTAGGGTAAAGACCCTAAAATACAACAGAAGATTGGGAAAATGTTGCCTGGCCTGATGAGTCTTGATTTCTGCTGCAACATTCGGATGGTAGGGTCAGAATTTGGCGTCAACAACATGAAAGCATGGATCCATCCTGCCTTATATCAACAGTATATTTTCTTGGGACACTTTGGGCCTCTTAGTACCGACTGAGCATCATTTAAACACCACCGCCTAACTGAGTATTGTAGTTGACCATGTTCTTCCCTTTATGACCACAGTCGCAATCTTCTGATGGCTGCTTCCAGCAGGATAACACACCATGTCACAAAGCTCAAATCATCTCAAACTGGTTTCTTGAGCATGACTGTGGAGTTCACTGTACTCAAATGACCTCCACAGTCACCAGGTCTTAACCCAATAGAGCACCTTTGGGGTGTGGTGGAACAGGAAATTCTCATCATGGACGTGCAGCCAACAAATCTGCAGCAACTGTGTGATGCTGTCATGTCAATATGGGGCAAAATCTCTGAAGAATGTTTCCAGCACCTTGTTGAATCTGTGCCATGAAGAATTAAAGCAGTTCTTAAGGCAAAAGGGGGTCCAACCTGATACCAGCAAGATGTACCTAATGAAGTGACTGGTGAGTGTATATTCATGGTTGAAATGAGAAACTGCTACAACATGTTGCTAACACATTAATCCATAAGTAATAATCCAGTAAGTTTTCATCTTTTTTTGTATGTTAGCTTCATATTTTAAGAGCATTTTATTTAAAAAAGAAATAAATGCCGTTTCATACTTTTGCATCTTGCATGTCAGTTATTTTAATATTGCAGTGTTACTGTTTTTACTGAAGCAGAGGATTTCAGTGCTGCCTCCACAAGTGGAATCACGGTTCCTTTTATTCTTTTAATTGGTATTGTTTGTTTTTGTTTAAGGCTTTGACTTCTTTCTAAGTTTTAATCTTAAGTGTGAGTCTGATGCTTAGTTTAAAGCCTGTGTAAAATTATGCATTTCAAATTAAGTGTAAAATATTTCTAAATGAGCAACAATCAGCTGATGAACTTTAAAAACTTTGCTGTCTTGTGGTGGATAACTTTCTGTATTTTCCATATTTTTCTTTGCACCTCTTACTGGCTTGAAGTGGGTGGAGCTCAGTTTGTAATAAACACTGGTTACTTAATTCTGTGTAACTAATCAGATGATAGTTGGTGGATTGTTTAGTCGCTGCCTCTCAAATCTAATCAAACCACAGCCAGTGAAAACAACACAGCCATAAATCAAATAGTCCAAACTATTGTTGCTGGGGCCTTTAAGTCGAGCTCAGTGTGCAGGTGTCACTCTGAACTGAACTGAAATGTTATCTCCTGTGTGTTGTCTGTCTCCACCTTGCAGGCACTAGCTGGGTTTATTCTGTCTATCCTCCAAACTACTTACCTGGAAAAGATCCGTACTGCCACAAGATCACCTACCAGTTTGCCTTTGTTGTCACTACACTGGTGTGGGTCACTTTGTGTCTTGTTTTTAGCTGCGGTTGTTGCTTCGGTCTGCTGACCTGCTGCAGGACTATATTTGCGAGACGCCGCTTAATACCCAGCCGCAGCAGTTTCTATGGTGCAGTAAGCGAATCCGACGGTGATGTGTGATTTAAATCCCAGTTTACGTCTTCAGATGCTTGAGGAAATTATGTTTTTACTGAGTTTCGCAGGAGTAAAGCTTTTTCTGAGAATTAATTTTTATTATCTGTGAGAGCTATTGAAGTTTTCCTCCGCAGCTACAAGCAAGAGAATTAAAACACCAAATTTCAAATTTGCTACTAGATTTTTCTTTTTTTTTTCTGCAGTTTTCTTCCAAATGCCATAAATAAAGGTGGCTTACGTCACCTTATTTCCAAAGTGTACAATGTTTGTTTTATGTTGCAGCACTTGGGGAGATGTGTTTAAACATTTCTGTCCAGACTAACTGAACATTAGTCATTCTTCACAGTCTGGCTGAGTCAAATCTATGAACTGCTGAAACGTCACGTCCCTTTTACAAACCACCACTGTCAGTGTCAAACATCCTGTTTGCACCAAAACAAAACTGTCAATAACTCTGTAGTAGCAGCTAAAAAATTATTATGGGTATTATGTGTTTTTATATTCAGCAGATTGCTGCCTTTGATTTCTTTTCCTCCATATTATGTATATTGACAGTGATAACCTGCAATTGAATCTTCTAATGTGGCTTGGATTACTACAGAAACGGTTTTAACTATAAACCAAAAAAAAAAACAACAAAAAAAACCTCTACATTAGGCTGGACAAACTTCTGCTGCCCTCCCTGGTTCAGAGGGTTTAGTGTGTTGCACGTGAAACTTGTGTAACTGTTACTACATCCAGCAGTGGCATCACTGTATATTGACACACTGTGGAGTACACTTTTACATCACTGCAGGAAGGTGGGGTTTTAAAGAACTGGAGGTTGGTTACAGCGTTTTCAGCCGGTGTTACACCTGTGTTAACAGTGTGTAGGGAGTGAATGGCATTAGTGAATGAGAAGCCAGAGGTACCAAAGATGCTAAAAGTTTCTAGGTCCAGTGTTGTTTGTGTGCACGCACGGATAATGGGCATTTTCCTAATAAATACTGTGAATGTAATGCCTTTATACTGCAAATATAAATGACTGAGGAAAAAAACCAAAAACCTTGAGAATATTGTTGTTCTTTATCTTTCTGCTTTTTTTTTTTTTTTTTTTTTATATTTTTTATTTTTTTTTTTTTTTTTTTTTTTTTATAATAAAAAAAAAAAAAAAAAAAAAAAAAAAAAAAAATTTTTTTTTTTTTTTTTTTTTTTTTTTTTTTTTTTTTTTT
>VVAS01000131.1:23702-33962 GCA_015103295.1 Ptychochromis oligacanthus
TTCCCAGCAATCCTTATTTATAGCTTTTTTTTTTTTTTAAATCCCACACTTTTTCAGTATTTTTTGAATAAAATAAATTCTATGCAATATGAACATTTACATGAACAATCATAGTAGAAGAAAGTGAAATAATACTGAGCGTTGCCTGCTGGCTTGGAGTAGGTTTCATTTTTACGCGTGCACACGAATACATACTCACACGTGATGTGGCCATCTTTTCCAAGCTTCGGTTTTAAAAACATACTTTCCCGTTGCTGTTCATCAAATGCAGTCTATAAATAGTTGTATTTCACACTCACTTTTGTCAGGTGCAGAACACAGCCCAGAAAGCGGCTGGCGAGTAGACAAGCCACAGAAGATACACCTCAAGTTAGCACATCTTAACATTGATGTTATTAATAACAGTAACTTACAGAGAGGAGAGTATCTTTTCCCCCCTATCTCTTTCATGACCAGATGCAGTTCCACCTCAACCTCTAATCAAAGTTGTAAATGTTAAACCTGCTTTGACATGAGGAGGAGGCTCCACACAGCTCCTCATAGAACTCCCTGTATTGTTTTAACAGTTTATTCTGAAATGTTGCCTAATTGCCAATCTTTCACGCTCAATCGTGTTAAGGTGCTCTGCAAAAGCACCGTGTTTGGCTAAGCCCTTATTATGGTCAGGAAAACCCTCCAGTTTTCCTGACCATGCCAGTGGCTGCTGGCATGCTGCCTTCTCTTTGCCGCACTCGGGTTATCTTCGATGACAGAAAATCTGTAACCAACCTTGAAATAATTTTAACATAAAATCAAAATGCAGCATTGTTATTACTTGGTTGTTGCAAGGAGTGTAAATAAATGGTCAGGGTTTTTGTTACTTCGGATCATGTATCAGTTATGTTTTGCATAGTTATAATGTCTTTGTGTTTTTGTGCTTCAGGTCCAGTCATTGGCATCAAGGCCAAAATCATGTGAAGTGCCTGGAATCAAGTAAGTCAGTGTGTGGTTTTCTGCTATTTTCTGATGGTTGTAAATAACTTACCCATGTCATATCGTTGTCCTGTGATGTTTTACTAAGCTTTTAGAGTCTGTCATTTAAAATAGGCTGCAGGTGGTTTCCACGGGCAGTAACAACTGTAGCTGATCTAAAGAAACAATGGAATTCTAGAAATGAAATACCACACATTCCCACTGCTTCAAACAGGATGTCCTTTACACCTTTAACCTTTTGAAATAAGAGGAAGAGTGTTGTTACGACAATCAGATGCCACTGGCATTGTTTAACAGCGTTTTGCTGACACTGTTTTCCTCCCACTACAAACCACCTCCGGTGTCGTGTCATGAATGAGATCTTCATTTTTACTAAGGATTTATTAGCAGCAGCTTTGCTGTACCATGTGGACAGTAAATGGGACACAGGCATGATTTACACATCATATTTTCATGATACAGAATGCAGTAGACTTGTGGTTCCTGGAAAAATGTCCTCCTGTTTAACATGGAAATAAGAAAGACAGAACATTGGGTACAGGTGCCAAGCTGCTGTGTTTATGTAGCCAAGCATTTGTTTTGTAGTGTGTGGGGGACAGACCAGGAACAGTTGCTGGTCATATGCTATTATTTGGAAATAATCGAAGAAATAGAGAGTGGGTGGGGAAAAGGAAAGAACGAGAACAAGTGGAGGTAGTCAAGTTGCAATGGCAGTGCCTTTCAATTAGTTAATCCAAATGGATTCTGAGCAACAGTGTTGTTCCTGGTGTCACATCAGTTTTCTGTCTGCCTTTGCTGCAGTATATTCCCGTCTCCAGAGCAGACGCCCGGTCTGTCCCACTACCAGGGCTCGTTAAGTACTGGTGGCTCCCTGCCCGACCTCAGCAACCTGCAATTTCCCTCGCCGCTCTCTACCCCGCTGGACCCTGACGAAAACAGTGGTTACCCCAACATCAGTGGGGGGAGCAGCACCGGAAACCTGCCCGCTGCCATGATGCATCTAGGCATTGGCAACTCACAGGGTGGGTGGAATACAGCTTTGAGTGTGTGTGGGGGGGGGGTGTGTGGGTCTTAATCTTTACTGAGTTTTCTTTTTACTTTTTTCATAATTGTTACAGACAACAAAATTATACAGGGAGCCAAAATTATACATTGTGTGTTGAATTAAGGAATCTCATTGTTTAACTCGAACCAAATTAAACTTACACCATGTGACTGTTGATGCCATAGAGCAGGAAAAATAATCATAAAGAGCCATAAAGATAATAGTTTACCAAACAACAATGTAATGTAAATTACTGTTTTAAATGATTATTACATATCCTGGTCATGTGAAGAGATTTAATTTTATAAGACTATTGGGGACAATAAGATTTACACTATATATAATTTTTTGCCAATAAAAGGTAATGCCCAAAAACTGAAAGCAATCCCTATCTATATTTGCAATGTGCTATGAGTTACACATAGTTTCCTGTTCTGTAAAATAATTCTTTTTAGCATGGGGCCAGAGCTTTGGAAGTTGAGTCAAGGATGAGCTTTACTTTTATTGTGTCCTATAAAAGAAAATTGTCTTGCATTAATAGAATTGCTGCATAAAAACCATACGGCACTATGATTTACAACATGCTTGAAAATCAAGTAAATCACAAGAGCTTTATCTCTGGTATATCTAAAGAATGTTGAGCCATAAATCTTAAAACCTCCCAGATACCTGGGTGCCTGTCTCCCCTTGTGTTGCTCCTCCAGGAATTAAACATTAGGTTTAACTGATAGAGGTGCAAAGAAGTGTTTATAACTCACACAGTCGGACCTCTCTGTATGTCCTTTCATCACATGACAACCCATAGAATACTCTTGTCCTGCCAACTCCAAAATGTTGGAGGGTGAGGACTGAGGAGTGTTGCCATAATCTTGACCTGCAGCTGAACCAAGGCTAAAGATTTGAGCCTCCAACTTAATATAAAAGTGGTTCTGTGGTAGCTCTATAAAAAAAAGAACATGACATTCCTGCAGACACTACACAGATAAACACTGCTGCCTCCATTTGTCCTTGCAACATTTTCATCCTTAGAGTGGCATACTTTAAATTAGTAACACATGCTTTTGATGGATTTCTTTTTCTCCTTTGTAACTTAAAACTTGAAGTATGTTATTGTGGGGTTTTAGTCTTTAGAGGTTTTAATAATCTGAAGGTCTGTTCTAATTTAAAGGGACACTTCGCAAGTCAAATGTCATGAAGCTCAGTCTACCTTGTTTTGTTGTGAGTGGAAGATATTGGCTGTAGAGGTGTCTGCCTTGTCCTGAACATTGTGGTGCTCAAAGCATTCTTTTTTTCTAAAAAAAAAAAAGACTCAGCAGCAGTGTCTCTCACTAAAAAAAAGTCATGACTTAGTTACTCAACAAATCCACAGCAAATGCTGTGTTGTGAGCAGCTTCATGTAGGATTTATCTTTTTTTACTGACCTGAAGTGTGTAGTGTGTAGCCGAGGGGGGAACCCATTATTGTTTGCGTCCTTTCACAGTGTCACATCCATGAGCCTCTCTTCATGGGTAGATGAATGCTTTCCTCTGCACAGTGCTACATTTATTGGGCTTAGTTTAGTAGACAGAGTAGTTCCTTCTTGAAACTACACTTTCTTTCTGAAAAGAGACACTGCTGCTGAGTTTTTCAAATGTGTTTTTGTTGTTGCTTTGAGCACTACACAAACAGTGGGATTTAGTTTTTACTTTCAAGAGAAGTCAAACTTCCAGAACTGGGCATTTCAAACTGAAAAAATTTGGGAGGGTGAATAGCAGTACTGACAATTTGTTTTTTTGGGGGTGAACTGTCCCTTTAAATTAGGAACCACAGCTCCAGTACTTTGAGCAAGCTCCAGGTTTCTCTCTCTGCCAGCCAACCATACGTTGTTACCAACTCATCAAAGGATCTCTCTGTCTCCGACTTCCTCAGTCTGAACTCTGCTGCCTGATCTGATCACACCCACTGCTGCTCCCTCTTAGTCTTCCTTCTGTGTATGTTGTGAGTATGTGTGTATGGTTGGGCTCCCACGTCAGATACAGTTCAGCTTGGCAGAGCAGCAGGGTGACAGAGAAACTTTGACCCTCTTTTGGCTCGCTACAATCAGTTCTTTTCCCTCAGTTTCCCTCCGTCCTCTCATTTTCCTTTCCTCTGCTCGCCATCTTTCTCCCCCTCACAAGTCACACAATAAAGTCTAGTGTTGTGAGTCGGGGACTGGAGAGAATGCTGGAAAAAACACATCACCACTACCACATATTCTCCTCGTTTACACAATACTGAGTTTGAAGCTTGTCTGATTTAGCAGTCCATGCGTTGTCTTTATTGTCCCTGCAGGTCTCTCCTCCTCTTTGAGTAATCCCTCAATCCAGGCTTCCCTCAACAACTGCCAACTGCAATCTTCACTCAGCAATCCCTCCATCAACTCATCCCTGCGTCTCTCCAACTCCCCCCGGCGAAGGCCGGCTCCTATCAGCCCCCTGACCCTGTCTCCTGGGACCGAGCAGCGCAGGGGTCTGGCCAAGCAGCTGTCTCCCACCATGCCCCCCTCACTGTCCCCCATCACACAGGTACACTCACCTCACACCCAGGATAACACAAAACACAAAAAATACAAATGAGTATTTTTGTATAATCGTTGTCCCTAAAAATATATGTATATTTTTTTGTTGTTGTTTTGTGTGGTGCGCTATTTCAGTTTGTAAACTACTACTGTCGAAAACACCAATATTGGATCCTAAACAAACGAAATTCAAGATAATCATATACTCTTAAGTTAAAATTATTTACGCTGCAAAACAATACACAAAAATACACATTGTGTTTACCCTTGCTGTGATGGAGAAAGTGTAGTGAGTAATGACACTACAATCAAAATAAATACACTTCAGGTCTCAAGTCTTTATAAGCCTTGTAGTCAGTCTTTAGTGACTCCTGCTGGCTTTCTGTGTTCTGTATAGGGAGTCGCTTTGGATACCAGCAATATGCCAAGGGAGCCACCTCCGCCCTATCCACTCTACCAACAATCCCAGCATGCAGTGGACCAGGGCCGACAACGCCAACAGCAGCAGCCACCACAGCAACAACAGCAACAGCAGCCTGTTTCTCCGCTTCAGAGCATTCCACTGGACTTCAACACGAGCCAAGTAAGTGCTGTGAAGAGCGTCTTTGTCAGGGTGTCTGTGAGTGAACAACAGACTGGTCGACACACACACACTCAGTTGTATCACAAAACAACAGTGTTTGTAGTGCATTGTTGATTGTCATTTGTTTTTTTGTTTTTTTTTAGAGCATGAATTGGTTTTGACAAATAGATTCAACATTTTAATTGTAATAGATGAAGTTGAGCCTGGAGTTTGTTTTTCCTGCAAAATAGGCCTAAAAAAAGTTCCCTTTAGTCACAGTAGTTATTTTTTCCCATCAATCAACACTCAATATCCCATAATTTTTTTGATATTTTTGAAAATTTCTTTTGCAGGTGTATTCAAAACCAGAAATACAATCCCAGGTACAAATTGTGGATACAAATTAGGGTCAAGTGCTTTCTGCACTGTGAAATGCAAAGAACTCAACGGACGTCTTTGATTAAAATTGTGACATGGCATAGATCAAGGATACAAAACCATATCTTAACCTTTGACGTTTGAAATTAGGAGGACTCTTCATAGAGTTTCCCATACAGCTAGCTAGGGAACTTTATTTTTGGATTGTTTGTTTTTTAAATCCAGAAGTGACCATATAAATTATAAACTAGGAAGCTGTAAGCCAAGGCTAGCACTGGCCAGCTCGCTTGGTTACCAGGGTGTATCCGTAATTTGCTGTGATATAAAATTTAATGCTAATTTTGGCTCGCCAAAAAAAAAAGGCTTTGAAAAAGATGTTTTCCCAGGAAAAACTGAAGATGGAACTGCAGTACCTGTCACTCAATTGGGCACACTCTTAATACTTATCTTGAAGACCTAATGCAGTTTAAACAGTCGTGGATGGGGTAAAAAGTCTTTTTTGTACCTAAACCTGTTGTTTCTCCTGTAGAATTGGTCATTTCAACACTGGGGTCTATGAGGATTGACTTACTTTCTAATACATATTCTCAATTCAGTATTATAGATTATTGAGTGTAAATTGATGGGTAACGACTTTATCCGTTTAAAATCACCAAACTAAAACCTGATAAGATGTTATTTTTTGACACCAAGCACATCACAGTTAATGAAATGAAATGAATTGATTTCTCTCTACATTTAATGTCTTATCGTTTTCCCTGACAGCCCAACAATTTGGCAGCTCTCTTCAACGACCCCTTCATGGAGCCACAGTTCTCTAATCGGCAGAACAAGACCCTCCCCTATCAGGTAAAGAATGTCGCACTTGTAGATGTGGTATGAGCATTTTGTGTATTTTTTAACATTTTGACCTGTTTTTTTCCCTTTCTGTAGTAATCACTGTAGCGTTTTGTTTTATTGGCACAGAAATGCCAGTGGATGCCAAAATTGTGGTGTTTGTAATTGTTAAAGCATTTAAACATCTGATGGGAAATTTGTGAAAAGAAAACCCTGCAGATTCAACTTGTGAAATATTTAACAAAAGTGAAAACATCAGCTTAGCCGATGTGTCTGATTATCCGACTGAGGAGGGGCCTTCATCAGCAGGGTACAATCAAATCACTTTAATGAGATTCCTTGTGTCATTTTGTTCAGTTGCAATGTTGTTAAGTTTTTATTGAAAACATTGTAAATGACTTGAAGGTATCACATCAAATAAGCTGTTAGACTGAACATGATGCCAGTTCAGCTCCTTGATCCTTTGTGTTTTCTCTCGATGCCCATTTTTTCCCGCTACCATCTGCCGGCTAGTTGGATCAGTTCAGTCTGTTGGAAAACACAATGAGCTCCACAGCAGGGGGGTCTTGCTTCGATCCGTCGTCCTCCTCCCTCTATTACTCCCAGGCTGCTCAGTCAGGGCTGGGTGGCAGCCACGGCAGCCTGCAGGATCCGATGCACATGAGGTCCAATATGCTGTACTCGAACTGCAGCGGAGGATTGCCCAACATCATACTGACTGGTGAGTCCGATGGGTTGGTCGTGCCCAGGAAACATAAAAACACAGACAAAAAAAACCCAAAAACAGCCAATATGCATAACAAATTGATTACTCAGTGGTTGGTAGATTGATTGGACAAACAGTTTGGATGGCCCAGTGGCTTTTAAATTTTAGTCTTCTAGATTGGTGTTTTGCAGTAGTGCTGGGTGATATGGCCAGTACACTGGTATTTCATTGTATTATTATTGTTGTTGTTGCTGTTAAAATTATTTGTGCATAGGTGAGCCTTATATATTGGTTAACAGTGGCTATTTTTTGTCAGAGCAGATAGAATTTCAAAAACATTTGAAAGTCACTATAAAATAATTTTTAAAAATAAATAAAACACAACACAGCCAAAACAATAAATCTGCTGTTAGGCTTTATTAACACCAAAACTGCTCCTTGCTACTGTTTTTAAACAAAGTCAACATGTTTCTCACTCATGCTGGCAGAGCTGTGAAGTGCAGCTTTGAAACAAACTCCTTTTGGGACTTCTTGAGTGAACAGGTGAAAAACACCCGTTGGCTGTGAGTAGCATCTTATCTCTCCCTCATCTGGTTCCAACTGCCTGAGTCCTGCCTGCAGGACAGTCCATCACAGAAGCAGCACAACCAGAAATGAAGCAAAACGAGACTTTTTAAAACCAAAAAACTTCCAAAGAGCCTGGTCCTCCATCTGTTTTTGCTGTTCTGAAATGTAGCACAGATCCCCTCCCACCTGTTAACCTGCTAACATCAACCTGATTACCATTCACCTGTGGCAATTATTAGTGTTACAAAACATCTGTGTTTCACAAAATATTGGGTATCATGAGGTTGAAAAGTTAGTTGTGGATAATTTATTGTTGTCCTATATAAATGTAAGAAGAGTGTTCAGTTAATACGGCCCCCTTCTCAGCGTAGCCTGAGCACCTGATTTGCAGTGATTCTGCTGAAGGCATTTTGCAGTTCCTATCAGGGAAAGCAGTAAGTGTCACATGGATAAGACCTTGAATTTTCAGTGTTCACTCTGTACTGTTTCATTGAAAGCAAACAATAGGAGAGTGCTGTTAGGGACTCTTTTCTGAGGCATTGTGTTGACATTTCTCACTGAAAGAGGATGAACTTACTTTTATAAAGTAATTGACTTTTACCTGTGATGCTTGTGTACTTGTATTTTGTATTTTCTGATGAATTTCTGAAAATCTGACAGCAGTGACACTGTCAGAGGAAGTGAAGGAAACATTCACCATCATCTGTTTTTCTCTCTCTCCCTCTCTCAGATGACTCCAACCCCAGTCTGTCCAAGGACATCAGCAGTGCACTCTCCACGGTGCCCGAATGTTTCGACGCAGAGGGAGGCTATCCGTTGGAGGACGAGCTGCGCATCGAGCCCCTCAGCCTGGACGGACTGAGCATGCTCAGTGATCCCGACATGGTTCTGCCGGACCCATCTGTGGAGGATACTTTCCGCAGTGACAGACTCTGAATGTGAAGAGCACCACGCGTGTAAAGAAAGAGCTCACACACACACACACACACATATTTGCAGTGTATAGTGTACAAATCTGAATGTGCATGCAAACAATCTGTGTAGGGCCACTGTGCATGCATCGACTGCCACTAAGATTCATGAAATGTGAAAGACACAAACACAGTCATCCCCACTTTTTAAGAAGGATACTTGTGAACAAACACTGTTTACACCTGCTCTGAGCAAAGTTCCCCTCACGCACGCTTGAGCTCATCTTCCTCACGTTATTTGAAATGATGCAGTTTTGGGATCTGAAGCAGGTCCGGCTCTGAGACCCACTTTCCCTCCCCCAAACTCCTCCAGACCCCCTCTCGCCACTCAAACCAAAAGGAACATATGAAGCGATCCTGAGAGGAGCTCGAGTCCTCCCGCTTCTTTCGCTCATCACAAGCTCACGACACCCCACCCCCACCCCACCCCAAGCCATGGCAACCTCATCACCATGGTTACACACCATAGCAACCCCATGTCTGCGCTGAAAGGCAACAGAAATGCCAGCACACGATTTACGTTTCTTACAATGTATGAGTGAAGCCCGGAGCTGTGATGAAGTCGGTGCTCACAGCTGGAGCAGTAACATCTGCATGATATTTATTTTTGTGCAGGTAAAGTCAAATCCAGCTGTGCGGTGGCTGCTTGAACAATCACGGTAGAAATGAAGCTTAGAGGGTTTTGAAAATGTATTTTCCATATGGTGTCAGATGATTTTTGAAATGTTTGCCAGAGATTTATAAATACGTGCTTACACACAGCCTCAATGTCAGTGTGACTAGAATGTATTTACCAACTCGAGACAAAAAGGGCAAACTGTTTACAAAGAGGACATTTTAATATTACTACTAAAGAGTTTAGATTTGTGAATTTTCTAAATGAGAAATCTGATTCTGAGACTCTTTTTTTATTGCAATTTGGATGGATCTCTGCTCTCCTCAGTCACACATGAGTTGGCTGTGATTTTTGTCTGGCACAGCTCGGACAGCACTGGGACAAAGGAACACCGTATAAAAAGGAACTTCACATGTTTTGGAAAATAATGTACATTCACTGCGTATGATTTTATTTTACATTTTGTACTGACTTGTAACGGCGCTTTAAATCTCGTGTAGAAAAAAAAAGGGCATGCGCTGTGCTACTGTGGATTATGTCCTATATGTCTTGCATTCTCTTATAGCAGTACAGTAACTCCCCTCCCTCCATCAACACTCTGTGGCTGAAGCTGCTAAGTGAGTCATTCAGAGGGCACTTAATCACGTGGACATCGGACATCATGTAACATTGTACTTAACCTCTTTTGCACTAATTGGTTCTCACTGTGTAGATATTTTTACACATGATAAGCATGTTTTTTTTGTTTTGTTTTTTTTACCTGAAAACCCAAAGAAGCTAAATGAAGCCATTACTAAGAAACCTTCTGTGACTAAATCTGTATATTCACTGCACATGCACTTGTTTGAAAAGAGCAGCAGACTTTAATTTTGATGTGAGGTCAATTTTTGTCTCCTGGGCTTTGACTAGGTGGTCCAGTGAGAATGTTTTTGTAAAGAGCTCATATTTTACAGATGATTATGTAATGAATAAGTCATTTAGTGCCCTCTAGTGTTTTGTTCTTTTTTTTTTTTTTTTTAGAAAAGTCAAAAAGCTTTTTTTTTTTTTTTTCTTTTTTACTTATGCAACTT